>JAUZNK010004882.1:0-26334 GCA_035046665.1 Euphysa ruthae | reverse complement strand
TATATATACACTACCATTCTAAAAATCCAATGAGGTAGCTGCTGAGTTAGAGGCAAACCTAATATTTTCAAACATATTATTTATATTTATCAAAAATCCATAAAAGCGTCTTCCAACCAAACTTTATACATACACGATATAGACTGGTTTACCATTTCACTGACGATTTAAATCTTAGTTATAAAATTTTACTTGCTATTCTACGCCATCGAGTTTCAAACAGAGGATAATAATGAAGTCTGTTGTTACTGGAATTATTATATTTTAAAGATTTTGGAATAAGCTGATACTGTAGGCCGATTACATTGTATTTTCGCGAATTCAGTCAAAGATTTTTACCCAAAGTAGTAGAGCAATTTAATAAGTCTGGAACACAAACTGATTCTGTTTCTAATATATCATAAAGATATCCTTTTCACTTGGGACGACCACGGAACAATGTGCTTGAGTCTAGAATATTCTCTACTGTTTTTTATATTTTATTCGACAAACTAAGCAAATAGGGACAATTAATCAACTTTACCAAGATAGAACAAGTTGAAAGATATTAAGCGTACGATGTTATTAGATTTTAACCTTTACTGAGAAAGATTTATTATTTATTTGCTTAGTTTTTAGAGGAAATAGAATTTTATGCAATCTGATTCTACGCCTGGACTCACCACATTTACTGGATCGTTGGTTAGACCAGATTCACGAGAATAGACATGAGTCTTTAAATCGCCCAATACAGATAATGCGTTTATACCGTTGATTCCGAAAAGGTACGCTACTTTACTATGATCACTATTTGCATCATGCAGTTGTGTTTCGCAGGCGGTTTTAGTTATATTATTGACACTCGCAACTGTAAGTTAAGTTATTTCTACCACTCACATTACACATTTCGTACCTAGTTTTAATTTACCCCCACTCACAGCTGTGGAAACCATTAAATAGAAAGCTTTCTGTTATTTGTTATAAGAAACAAAATTTCACTATTTTGAGCAAGGCAAATAATAATGTTTGATTTTTACATTTTTCTATTATACAGACGTCTAAAATTTATTTTACTGATGTTATAAAATTACAAGTTCTACATGCTTAAAACAGTCAATTTGCAAAGTTTATAATTTTACAATGAAAGCATAGGAATGACATTAACTTTTCTCGATATAAACAAAATTTAACAATGAGATTTAATACCAATTAAATTTTTAAAAGTTATAAGCACTCTTAAATTCGAAAAATTTATTAGGTATGTATTTTATTCCGAGAAAACTCTTCAACCTGTTATAGAGTTTGTTGGAATCACTTACGTTCATAAAAGTTTGTGTGATTGTTAAGATTATTGTGATGGTTGTATGATTATTTGTGACACGGTTTCTAATTTTATGGCATTAACATGAAAGTGAATATGCAATAGCCAAAATATAGCGTAATGTTCCGAAACCCAGAATTTTGCAAAATTAGCCAAAATGATACAAACTTTTGTATATAAAGAAAATAATATGAGGATTTGATTCAGCATAAAATTATGAAAAAATTGATATATACTAGAATATAAAACTTAAATTAACAGTTAAAACACAATTAACCAATTTGAATTCGGCAAAACGAATCTTTTTTCAAAACTAAATTGGTATCTCACCCGATTGAACAGATCTTAGGCGAGACCAACTCGATTTGTTGATCTATGGACTCTACCAAACCTGTTTTTTAAGAAAATCGTGAAAAAAAATATATAAGTATTGATGTTTCAATTTTCGAGAAAAATTATTTTGAAATCTTGAAAAAGGATTATATTAACCGTAAAATAATGTGTAACAATTTATTTAATACGTAACTTTTTAGTCCTGATTACCACTGCGACTGGTTACTTTGGAATATAGTCTGGTAAAGTTGAATATCGAAGTCTTCAAAGTAAAAACAAAACCATTCACCGTTTTTTAAACTCGAACATGCCGTAGATTTTGGCTTGATGCTACACAAAACTCGAAATGTTAACGTGAAGTTAGGCGGTTTTCACGAACTTTAGTTTAATTCAGGCATTATTTTCAACGACTAGTAAAAATTTCGGTATGTTAATATTATTTTTTTGGCAACCGACCGACCGACCGTGTTTTATAAAAAATCAGTCCGTAGATCGACAAATCGAGTTGGTCAAGCCTAATTGAAAAAAAAAAAAAAAAAAAAAACACCTAAAAAAACACCTAAAAAAAAGATATATTTGTGTTTAACTATATATAGGCAATAGTCCCGTTGATATTCCGAATGAAACCGATATTGTCATAGTTAACAACAACAATGAATCTTAAATATTCCAATCTTACCAAGGAAGAGGAATATGATAATACGGTTGTTATAAAAGATACGGGTAAGGGTTTTGGGGTGGTTGTATGGAGTAAGGAGAGTTACCTCAAAGAATGTGAAATTCAGTTGACTGATAAGAACGTTTACGAAAAGATGACTTACCAGAGAAAGCGTTGACCCGCTGAATAAAATATTCAAGTATCGATATTATCATTACTAATGTTAAGATGTGAGGAGATATTAGCAGTGAAACTATGGACTGCTTTATGATCAATAAGGCCAGCACACTTCTGTTTGCTATCTAAAATCTATAAACATTTGTATGACGCTACTAGTCGCACAGTTATTTCTAACACTAGTTACTAGACTGTAAAATAATATCTCTTGTTTCTTAGAATATTATCTCAAACCATTGGCTCAAAAAGGTTAATTCTTATGTACAAAAAACTAGCGATTTCCTAAGGGGATTGAACGCTTTTCCTTCTCTACCAGAGGATTTTTTTTTTATGTAGATTTTATTTTATTGATGTTGTAGGTCTATGCCAATATCCCACATGAAGAACGCATCGAAGCTATTAAAGAAGCTTTAAATAAATTTGAGGAAAATTCTACCTCTACGGAGAATCGCTTGGAGTTGGCGAAATGTGTTCTCAAAAACAACCATTTCGAACATAATATTCCGATATTTAAGCAACATAGAGATATAACTATTGACACTAAAATGGCACCAAGGTATGTGATATCATTTATGGCTGCCTTTGAAAAAAAACCTTTTCAGCAGCCCCTAAAAATACCTTATGTATGTATGGTGGCGCTACATAGACGATGTTTTATAATTTGGCAACATATGCGATTAATTTAACTAGAAATTAACTAACGAATATTGTTTTATTTTTTTTTTAATTTCTTGTTTATTTCTTCAGATATACTGGATACTCGCAAGCTAATTTAAAAGAAAAAACTTTTTCTTATCTTATTTCATTTTATTTTCTTTCAAAAGATTACACATTCGATCTAATCTTAGAACGTAAAAAAGGTGGGTTTTTAGATAAGATATGATTATAGATTTACAAACCTCATGTAAAAAAGTGTACACAGTAATGAATAAGACACACACACCAATATATAGGTGTAACTTGGACTTATCTTTGATTTGTTTATCCTTCACAAAAATAAAAAAATTTGATTATATCACTGATGACGGTTTCGTAGCTCTTAAGAACATGAGTGGGTCCTATTCCGAAAAAATTAAGAAAAACTTCCAAGAGATATTTAAAATCAATTACTTAGAAATTGTTATTCAGTGTAAAGTAAAGGTGTTCTATTACTTAGATATCACTTTAAATCTCAATGATACTTCTTATCAGTTATGTCACAAACCTGACGCCGAAAAAATCTTTATAAGCACGTAATGAAATCATCCCCACAATATAAAAAAAAAAACTCCCTATTTCAATGAAGTCGCGTGTTTCAATGCTATCCCCAAACGAAATCATTTTCAAATAAGCTTCCCACTGCAAAAATGCACCGCAAAAGTCAGGTTACAGTTAAAATACAAACCCCTTATTAGAAAAAGGCAACACAAAAAAATATTTTTTGGTTTAATCTGCCTTATAGTAAAAATGTAATTACGAAAGTTGGCCAATATTTCCTCAAACTGGCTGACAAAAATTTTCCACCTAATAAGAGATTTCAAAAGATCTTTAACAGAAAAAAAAACTAAATTGTATACCCGGCATGAAGTCCATAATTTAGGCACATAACGAAAACAAATCCAAAAAACAAAAATAAGTAACTAATTACAAATTTGGTCACGAATTTTGGCCCGAGTTTCTGCTCAAAATTCTGCTGAGTCAGCAAATAACCCTTCGTTACTGTAGAGAATTTTTCGCGTTGTTGGCAAATAAGTTCCAGCGGCAAAGCTTGCTACGCTCACAGTACAACGAAGTCATTAAAAAAACAAGTTAATTGACATTGAAGTAAAAAGAATTTGGCTTAGACAAAAATATAGTAAATGTATGCAACTAAACCAGCATACATTAAACTAAAAAACCACAGACCCAATCAATAGCTGAGCAAATGGTTTAAAACTATTCCATGTGCTCGTGCGACGGGGCTGAAGTTTGCGAGGTCACCAGTACATATTTATTGCACAACCTATCAACACATATATATTGGCTTATCAAAATATATTGGCTTTTGCCGAGATAGATGATGATTTGTCCAGAATACAAAATGGAAGCAACCCACTAATGAATGGAGCACAAAAATAAAATGTAAAAAAATTCCAAGGACATGCTTCTAAAATCATGATTGAAACAAACCTGACAACCACTGACTTCGTAAAATATTACCTTTAACTTACTTAAAGTTGAATTTTAACCATACAAAAAACCCATTGGCAGCCTATTGTATAAGTTAAACCATCCTGAGACAATTATCAAACAAATCGCAAACATGATCAGCAAAGGATTTTCCGAACAAGTGGAATTTTTAAAAAGTTAAACGACCTTTCCAAGAAACCCTCAGAAAAAGCAACTACACACAATCTTACCTACACCGAGCCTGCCGACAAATCAACAGCGCAACATAATATGATTCCAGCCTCCTGTTAATCGCAATATCAAAACTAATATCGGGAAGAAATTCTTTAAAACTCGTAAAGAAGTCTTCCTCATGTGACAATGAATTGCACTCTACTTTTAACAAAACCACTATGATACTAAGCTACTCCTGCCCACCAAACATGAGCCAAACATAAAGAACCACAACAATTGGCTTCACAACCACAAACCACAACAAAAAGCCAATGTCACTGTCACAGCAAAACAAAGCGAATCACTACAACCAGCTAAACTAAAGATTATTATAGCACAACGGAAGGAAACTTTAAGTAACGATACACAAATCACAGTTACAAAAAGGAAAATGAACTCTCCAATTGTGTCTGGAAACCTCTTAATATTATTATTAATATTATACTAACAATAATAATAACTATTATCATCATTATTATTCTTTTTACTATCATTATTATTGTTATCTTAACATTAACATTTTTTATTATTATTATCCTGGAACATTGAGCAATAACCCTACCCCAATAACCAGACTACAACCCTGAAATTAGCAGAAAAATTTATAATTATAATGAAGGATCCGATGATAACTAGGCAAATGCAGGCAAAAAAACAAGCTTTTAAAAAAGCCGATATAATGTATTGCACACTCATCCCAACTTGGAAATTAAACTGAACATTTTAAGTTGTTGAATGAAATGTTTTATCTATTTTCCAAGCATTTTTGCTCTGAAAAAGATAAACCTGATATATGCGCCATAGTAAAACGGTAAAAGATAACCATATTACACAATGACTGGAAATTAAGTACAAGTTATAATATCGATTACGCCCTGTTACTGAAATATTTTGGAAAACATGCTTGGACTAGACTAAATAATTGTTTGTAAAATTGGTAGAAAATAAAATAATTTTGATTATCGTTTTAATTTAAACTCAGGAGAATTTTCTACTAAATTATCATCATTATTTTCGGTTTAAAGTCAGTTCTCCATGCTAAAATTTGTTGGAAGAAGTATAAGGGATTATCGGCCGTCTTCTAACTTGATCTGTTAGTATGTAAGTAGATTTATATTTCACCTGGTAACCAGTGAATAACAAATGGCTGTATTTACATCTTGGTCAAGGTTTTTAATCAAAACCATCCTTGACCAAATCTTTTTTTAGTGAAAAACAAATAATTTTCTTTTTCTCTACCAGCTATTTGTAGGGAATCTGTTTTCTACAAGATGGTTTTTCCAAGATATAAAAGATACTAAAGTCATTAATTGCAACTTCCAACCTATTTTATTACAAAATGTTTTAAGGAGGCTAGATTTTCTTACAACTATGTATTGATATTTGGCTTAAATAATCCAAGCTACAAGTAAATGCATTCAACGAAGTAAAACTATTGTTTTGTTAAGCATAAACACTTTAAGTGTGAGAATCACCACACGCGCGCGAACATGCGAGCCGCTTATTTTTGTTTTTAAATACTCACTTCATTGTGTGTAAAAATAAAAATAATATTACCTCTTCTGTCACATTTCGCATGATGAAAGCTGCTGATGGCAAGAAGAATCAAGCTTACTTTGATTAGGTTTACCCTCATTATTATTTCTGAAATAAATAAATAAGATTTCACTAGTAAAATTGCTTAGCCTAAAATTAGTTTTTTTTCTCTCTTTTTCAATTTTGAAAACACAATTTATTTCCCTAAGATTACATAAACAAACTATTTATAGGTTTGTTATTGTGAGAATCAGCAAAATTTACATTCACAATAAAACTATAAGAACTGCTGTTCGAATCGCTATACCGAAGCCTTAAAACTAGATTTCCGTATGCAGTGATTCGACATTTAATACAAAATAGCAAGAGATAAAAAAAATTAAATAAACGACTTTGCTTAATAATGTGCCAATATATATATACTCAGTTGAAATCAGATCAGAAACATTTTTTATTTTGTTCTTTTTTTTCAATGCAAAAGTTCAAAACAGTTAAATGCTAGTGATTACCATTTGTAAAGAAAAAATATTTAATTGGTGGATGTATATTAAAGCTATTAATTGCTCACTGGCTTATTTTAAACACCGACTAAATGATCACAAAAAACCTAGATGCACCCCACTTCAACCCATGTATAGTAGCCGATTTTCTTTAATAGTATGTGTCTAGTTTTTGAAACTGGATTCATTGTCTTTTCAGAAAAGCTACATCCATAATTTAAAAACAATCTGATTAGTGAATAACTAGACGGTGACTTGAAGTTCTGATTAAGTAACAAATACTGTTAATATTGACGTTTTAACCAACAAAATAACAGATTACTGCGCATTCACCATTTAAGAAACGGAACTTTTTACAATCAGTAAGAATGAATTTGTATTTCATTTATAATAAATAATTCATATTTGTGAGATTCGTCATTAAGCCAATTAATGGCTTTTGAACCCACCACTTCTTTCACAGTTAGTTTGTTAACATGTGTATAACGAATTTTTATGACGTTTACAGGCTGCATTAACTTAGAACCTGTATAAAAGAATTTAATTATAACATTTTTTTAATTTTTGGTATTTCAAATTTCAGCTTCGGAAGGAATTAAAATACACCACGGATATTTCACTAATGTATGATTATTGATATATTGGCAAAGAGTGTCTTATATCTCACATCCCTTTCTTTGAAGTCAAACTTTCTCATCTGCATAAAGGTTTATAACCTCTTTTATTTTATAAATAAGGTATATTTAGCTACCGGTAGCTACTTTTATACATAAATTTGTGTCAATTTAGCTATTCCTTAAGAAACGTGTTGCTGTTTATTTACCGCATTTATTTAGTACCACGCTGTATAAAAAAATTCACAATAAATTAATTATTACAGTGGGAATGAGTTGAATATTAATAGAAAGCTTGAGAATGAGAATGTTATATATTTTACTTGGGGAAGCAACAAATTGCCGGAACAATATTTCTTGAAGGGTGCACGTGGTGGGTCTTTGAGTGTTTAGAACGCCCATTTGCGTCTACGAAATTTGTTCAACCAAACAATCCCACCAAATTGAGCCAGCATTGCAGTACGCAAAATTTTGCATAAAGAACCAATGTATAAAGGTTTGCAAAAGCATGGTAATCTTGTTGGCAAGCGAAAGCTAAAAATGGTATATGGTAATTGACGATAGAAAACTGCAACAGAATTCAACATACAACAAATTTTCTTACGCTACCAGCGATTGATATAATAAAGCTGTAGCTAAACAGAAAAAACAATTCTTCCAAAAATATTGAAATTACTTTTGACTTGGTTTTGATATATTGGAAAAATAGTTTATAAATAAAAAAAAAAAAAAAAAGAAAAAGAGATTTTAGGGTATTTCGCATCCACCTTGAAATAAAAATATTGTTATTAGTTTAAAATGAATTTAAATTTAAAATGAATTTAAATTTAACTTACAGCATGAAACACCCGTCTTTGTTTAAAGACACGAAATTGAATATTAAAACAATGTTTATGATCATTCGAATGGGATTTTTTTGTTTAACGTTTAATTAAAATTTTTTATCGATAGTATTGAAATTAATTTTGATTTGGTTTTGATTTGGTAACTATTGACTCGATTGAACTACTCTCTACTGTTCAAATATTTTTAATAAAGAAATGCGAAGGCGAGACAAAATATGAAAAAATAAGCACAAATTTTACCTCAAATTTCGCCTCAAAAATCGGCACGAATTTTCTGCGGAATCAACTTAAAAAACTTTCCTTACTACAGAGAATTTTTCGCGTTAATGCCAAATGTGCTCCAGCTTTTGCCTTCGCAATTATTTTGAAATATGATGAAATCAAAAGAGTTGCAATTATTTTCTAGGTTTTGTCATATTATTTCATTAAAATGAAACTGAGGTAGGCCATAAATACTGTTATTATCATGGCGGCATATCAAAGCCACCAATTTTCGTTTCAGTACAAACAGTTTTGATCGCTTACTATCGTCAAAATTTTATTTTAGAATGTGAGACAGGTGGCCACTTCATTTTCAATAAAAATTTTTAAAAATTGGGAAACGAATATATTCAATTGATGAATGAAACGGAAAAAATATTTCTCAATTCTTGCAATAGCACTGAAAATTTTGGCATTATGACACGTTCTCAATTAACATTCTAAAAAAAGTTGATATTTACCACGACTACACTTTGTTTATTTTCTAGTCATTTTCTTAGTTCAAACAAAGAACTAAAGCAAGTTGGCAACTGTATTAACTAAAACCGAAAAATTTTAATCGCTTAAGAACGATTAATGAGAATAAGCCTAATCAATAAGTCTAACCAATAAGCCTAACCAATAAGTCTAACCAATAAGCCTAACCAATAAGGTGTGTTCAATTTTTGACTTTTAAGTCATAACTTAAAACGCCAATCAAACACTAACGAATTTTCGTTGCAAAGGCCTTTGCCAGTATTTTTTCTGTATAATAGAATAAACAATCTGAGTTCCAGATCGCTTTGTTTTGGTATGACCTGCATTAGGGAGGGAGATGGAGAGTTTCTTGCTCCAGAAAGTGATAACGATCTTACTACGTCCTGCATATTTTTTTGTTTTTCAAAACGAACGGTCTGAAAGTTTAGTTCAAAATTTGTGTTATGTAAGAAATTAAGTAAGTATTTAGTCTGCCTTTGACAAAGATATAATTTAATAAACAAAAATAAAACAAACAAAAAAATAATAAATACATTAAAGGCAAGGATGTGCACAAAAATTCAATGTTATGACAATCTTTCCATTGTGATCCCTCGATACGATAGGCACAAGAAAAAAAAATACGAATTGTAGTTAATTCCTGTAGATATTCGGTCTACGAACCTTATCAACTGAACTCAGAAATAAATCTTTAACTTTATGCTTAAAAGTGTTATAGTTCTTATCGTTCTTAAGGTGGTACACCACCTTGAAAATAGTGAATAATTATCTAAAATGAGATTTCAGTTCTAAAATTTTGCTATACCATCTAATTTCCTCCTGAGCAAGTTTGGGACCAGAAAAAATCATTTTTGGTATATCATGATATTACTGACCTCACAACTTCTTAGCAACAATAAACCTAAATTTTAGACTTGCTGGGGACTTATGAAACAAGGAGTTATAACTCAATTTTTACCCTGTGGAGAAGAGTGTCTCATCATAACAAAAAACACACATTACAGTTCGTATGATGTAAAAATAAAGATTGTTTTATTAGGTATTATTAGGTAGTGATTTAAAATTTGAAGGACCTTTCCATAACAGATGTAAATTGATTCACCAAAAAAGAAATGAATGGAAAATTTATTTTTTTACGGATTTTTGCGTCAGTAGATATGTAAATGAAACCATTTTTGGATGAGAGAATTTTTAAACCAATGAATTTTCAGATCAATGGATTGTTAGGTTAATATATTAATTAGGTCAATGGATCATTAAATCAAATCATCTTTACATAATTAGGTCTTTAGAGTACTGTATCCACTAATGCAAAGATCAATTGATTCTAAAATAAAATGATTTAAATGATATAAAGGTTCATTGATCCTCAGTTACAATGATCTGTAGATAGGCAGACCCAAAGATCCACTGATTTAAAAATTAATTGTTCCAGAGATTCTCTGATCTAAAACACTGATTAGAAGATCCGCAAAATAAAGCCTCTGCTCTAAAGAGCCGCAGTTACAAAGAGACATTTTTTTTAACTTAAAGATTGGCTAATATTAAAAACCATCGGCATAAAAGCTCTTACTGAATCAATGATACAACTTTATAATAACCTATTGATCTGTAGATCATCGACATCATGTTTCAATAATGTAATGTTTTATTAACCTAAATATCCAGTAGTACAAAATATTCAAAATATTTGTTGACCTTAACTGGTTTCCTTTTAATTAAATTGGTCCACAAGGTCGAAACAACAAATTAGTGGCTTCTATAATTATCTATATTATATATTACGACATGAAAAATTTGTTGAAAATGTATGCCAAATTACAGTATGAAATTTTAAGGACAACGTGTTTTCTTATTGGCAGTTTAAATTTTCTAGCAATTTGTAAATTACATTGAAAAGAAATTTCACTGGTAAACATGCACCAGATAAAGAAAGATTTGTAATTGGTCTCTTCTTGTTTTCATTTTTTTTTTATTGTTAAAACACGGTGAAGGTTAAGTGATTATGAAATAAAAAATTATCAAAACTCCGTGTGAATTACTTTGAACCATGCATTTTCATAGTAAAATAACAACGTGTTGTAGTTTTTAGGGCTAGCCAATCATAAGTATTCAATCGTCACGCACGTTCTCAAATAAGTATGCTTGAAATGCGTTTCATTTAATACAGATTTTTTGCATTGTTTACCATTTTTAAAGTACCTTTCATAACCATAATACATAATTTACAAACTTTAACATCTTGAAATCCTTTTAATTTAATCTACTTACATAAATTCTAGATAATAATGCAGTTTTGAAGTAAATATTGCTGCGTAACTTTTTATCTACATTCCATTTGTTTTCCATTTGTTTGTAACACAGATAATCGTATTTTACTGAGAGAGAAATAAAACAAAATATATTTAATGATAGATAAGGTACAAAGTTAAACAAGTTTTAAATCATCAAATTTCTTTTGATTTGAACATTGTTGGGAAGCTGTTGCATATCTATAACAGAAGTAAAATACACAGGATTAAGTAAAATGTAAAGATCGCTTAAAATCTCTTTAATTTGCATTGAATAACAATTTAAATCAAATAACGCAAATCTGGTTTCTTATCATACATATCCTGCATGGAAGTGATAAAATCAGATCAAAGTTATACACTAGTGTTTTGACAATTAATAAACCAACGGAATATTTTTCCATTCAAACTCAAACTATAGAGAAAAAAGCTAAGCTAGTTATGGTACAATTATAGAAAAAATTCTATAAAAGATATAACTTTTAGAGAATTGCGTATAGTTCGATCCATGAACTTCAAAGAAAAGTTTTTGATATATATTCGAGGGAGTTTTCTGAATTCTAGCACTCAAAAATTTTGATAATGATGGCTGATTTTGATTTTAAAAATGCCATTTGAATGAGAATTTAGAAGTAAAAAATGATTCTATATAAGTTTGAGATATAATTTAAAAAGAGTTTCTCAGATTTTAAGGAAAAAAAAGATTCCCAAGTCATTAATATATTTTCGAACTAAGTACATTAAGAAGCTTATTATTTACATATCCATTACAGCTTTGAAATTAAAATACGAAAACTAAAGAACTTCAGATTGAAAAATTACCCAAACAATTTTTTTGTAAATTTGGGAAATAAATGAGAGAAAAGCATTTCAAACAAATTTAAAAAAAATTTCTTACCAGGCAAGGATCTACTTCAATCCGTTCTTTGTAAATTAGCTCTGTACATTTTTCTTTGTTATACACTTTTTAAGTCTTTTCTATATACTCACACATTCGTTGTGTTAGGGTGTGTGGTGTGTGGTGTGAAGTGGTGTGTGGTGTGAAGTGGAACTTTATGTTAACTGAAACTTTCAATCAATTTTTTTGTTTTAAATTTAAATTTTTATTTATTGGTGAATATAATTTTGTCCCAAAATTTGTGCCTAAATTCTTGCCTATATTCCTGCCTATTTTTCATATTTTGTCTCACCTTCCCATTTCTTTATTTATAATATTTGAACAGTAGAGAATAATTAAATCGAGACAATAGTTACCAAATCAATGTCTAGAAAATACTGTCTTGCATCCCCATTTCTTTGTTAATAATATTTGAACAGTAAAGAATAATTAAATCGAGACAGTACTTACGAAATAAAACTAAAACTAAATTAATTTTAATACTGTCTCCAGATAATTTATTTCTATTATTATTATTTTAGGCACACTTTGAATTATCACAATAAGGGTATTATGGAACGAAGATGCCAAATTAGGGAATTTGGGCACAGGCCCCTAAAATTGCGCAACTCTTAAATTATTTTCTTTATTCTGTTACAGCTTTCAACTACGCACCTCAAGAGGTATTGCAGTTTTCTGAATGTTTTGTATAACTTGAATTATTAGCAAAACGGGATTATGTACTTATCCAAAATGCCCAAATTGTCCTAGTTTGGGCATTATTTTGTCACAGGCCACTAAAATTGTGCTAATCTTAAAATGTTTCATTCAGGTACAGCTCAAGTAGGCGAGACCAATTTTATTTTTCGTTCTGCAGGCTCTGCCAACCAAATAATAATAATAATAATAATATTTGAACGTATGTCTAACGTTTTTTTGTTTATTTAACGTGGGGCCAACTAAAACTTTCCGAATAAGTATTATTACAGAAGGGCCCACAGGTTTGGTTCTGGTGTACTTAAAGCTCTCATTTGAGCTTACGGTAATTAAACGCTCAGCCAGACAACCATAAAATTGTTGCACCAAATCGAATGGAATGCTACTCATGCATTGAGTGAGCGCTACCCGGCTCTGAACCCGGAATCTTAAGGTTGAGCGTCAGATGTCTCACCAACTAAGCCATCCGGTATCATTTTCGAAATAAAGAAAAGCAAAAATATTTATTTTCAGATATTAAAAAATACTTTACCCTTTTTAATTTTGAGGAAATAGTATAAATCTTTGTAAAACATCTGCATTTTCTGTTGCAGACTATACATATGGTTTTGAGTTTTATAGCATTTCGTAAAAGCTTTAGAAATAAATGTAGGGTTTTCTACATGTATGTAAATTATTGTATTACTTTTGTCATCTAATACTTTAGCAGGAAGTTTATGAAAGACAAACTGATGGGTAGAAACGCGTTTTCAGTTATAATTATTATTACCTACCGTTATTTTTTTATGATATTATCTTAAATATGCCGACCACCGCACCAGACCTTACATTTATCACGAGTTCGCCCACTGTTTGAGAAATTAAATTGGTCTCGCCATACGCATCCAATGAGGTATTAAAGTTTTCGGAACTTTTTGTATAACTTGAATTATCAACATAAGTGTATAATGGATCAAAAATACCCAAACTAAGACATTTGAATTCAAGGCTATAAAATTGGGGTATACTTGAAATAATTGATTTATTCTGGTACAGCTACAAATTACGCTTCTAATGACGTATTAATGTTTCCTGAATGTTTTGTACAACTTGAATAAATTTTTACCGAAGAAATTGAACTTGTTGTTTTAAAGAGAAATGGGTCAACTCGAATAGTTAAAGAGTATGCTGTTGATCGTCAAACGGTACAAAAAGCTTTGTGCGATCTTTGCTATGGATTTCCTAATGGAGGTATTAAAACTCAAGAAAATGAATATCAACAGTATGATAAAAATAAAAGTTCAGCACTAAAATAAGCTCAATTTGATAACAATGAGTCAGTTTAAACAATAACAACATCTGGTATCGTATGCCCTTCTGATTCAAAAAATGCAGAAAAGGAATTACAAAAAAATTCTCAAAACAATTGATGGTGCTGATACTTCTAATACCTTAACAAAAGTTTCTGCGGACTGGGAATAAAAACGAGGCAAACCACTTAAAGAACTAAAAACACCAGGATTTTTTACTATGGTTTTACTATGGGTTTCTTAAATGTATTACTCTAAAGTGACTGATCAATGTTAAAAAAAATGTGAGAGACAGAATAGATGTTGACTTTAATTTCAAACGCTAAATATTTCTTCAAAACTTAAATTTTGTCATCGGGTGTTTTTATGCAAGAATAATAACTACTATGCAACTGTCATGAAATGAACATTTCAATACATTGACGTATTGGAGAAGGTACGAATTTGTTAACACCTGAAGGTACAAGTCACCTTCTGATGTTAACCTTTTAAGTCAATCCTTAAATGATATTTATCGTCAACAGCAATGTTTAGAAGAACATTATACATACCTTACCAACCAGTTAACTCTTTATCTTTGTAATGTCTACTGTTTACGACTGAAGCGTAAAAAGGTTAATGTTACAGGTAAAAAAGTAAATAATGGCAAAAAATCATGTCCATTTCATTTTGCTAAACTGGATCCCGCCACAAAAAAACGCCAGGAAAAGAATGTCACCCGTTCAATGCAAAAATTGAAGAAAGCAACCACCCGCATTATGAAGGACCGCGAGACCATGCTAGGCTTGTATCTCATATAAAGTTAAATTACTTACTTGGTTGGCAAATTGTGACAAACAAGCACTAATTGATGAAATTATGTTAGCTTTATTACAATATATTACTGAATATGTTCGTAAAGAATATAGCTCAACAGAAGACTTGATACAATTATATAAATCTTTGTTAGACAACATAGATGTAAACTCAAGTAAATCATTTTCTAAGAAATTGTTAATAAAACTGATTGGCATGGTTGATTTTTCAGGTGCTTAGGCAGGTTACATAAATATAGGAGGACGACTAAACGATTCAACTAAACGCACAAAATGTGTTGGTCTTAGTGGGTCTTGTATGCTTGATACTTCTGGAAAAGAAGGCCTGTTGACGAGAAAAACTCTGTTAGACAAGTTCTTAAGTTATGAGCGACGAGAAAAAGAACCTGGGATTAGGCAAAAAATTTTTAAATTGTTATGCTTAGTAATAAATGTGATTTCGATCAAGTTCCATTGTTTACTTGTGTACAAATGATTCCCTTATGGCTGATAACTGAAGATTATTGTCAGCACTATCTTATGATGATATATTCTTCCGGTACTTGGGAAAATGCGGAAGAATTTAAAGGTTCGTATGAGACACATGACCATGTATTTGCAGACTTTCTTGATTCTTATCACTCGCAACAATCAGTGATAAAATTGTTGGATAAGACAAAAAGACATTTTGGAAAAAGGAACAGTAATAAGCCACCCCTTATATTTATATTGATCAATCAATTCCACAGTCCAGTCAACCAAGTCAGTATGACAGTCAATACTCTAAAACTTTGTCACAAGTGTTTCAGTTAAATTTGGGTGTTGAAATGCTGTGAGACATGGCGTCAACTAACAAAGGATGTTTTGGTAATCTTAATAAATTATCAGTAATACTTGAGGGGAAAAATGGCTTTATATTTTTGAGTAAGAGCAACAAGGGCCACATGGTGCCTCCCAGGAAGAGCTGTGGCGTATTCTTCGCGTGCGCGATTGAACAGCGAAGTAATATCTTTCATTCCCATGAGACACGGATTTTTATTACGGAGATATACTTTTGGAAATCATTAATCTCCGCAGAATTTTTATTACAGAGATATATAATTGGTAATTGTAAATCTACACTCTCCCTACTATCCGCAGTTCCGAAACTTAGGTTGTTTTCATTAAAAAAAAAAAAGATTTAAAATTGTTAAGTCTTAAATGGTAGCATATGTTATTATAGCGCAGTGGTCTAAGGCTTTGGTTTAAGACACCAGTCACTTCAGTGCTATGAATTCGAATCTCTCCACTAAAAGGATTTAAAAAACTTCATTATCGGAAATCGAACTCAAGTTTTGCGCGCCATAAAAATTATACTGCGTCTTAGATATAAGTACGAATTCGATCACATTGATACTCTTGCTGCGTAGATGCTGTATAGTCTGTATAACAAACTCCTTGCTATCAAAAGTTTTTTTTGATTCATTTCAAATTATAACTACATACTTAAAAAAAAAATAAAAAGCCATAGGCGTTTAAAAAAAAAAAACTTCACAGGCGCTCATCATCGAAAATCGAACTATACCAATTTTGCGTCACAAGTATTCATTTGATTTGAATATTGAGCCACAAGTATTCCACACAGCTAACGGTCTAATATTTAAAAAAAAAACCGATTACAATTACTATCGTTTTGTACAGGAAAGTGAATTTCTGCTGGAAGGTTAAAAGTTTATGGAAGTGAGCATAGACTGGAAATTGGACAGGGCCGACTCGTTCCGGTTTGCATCACACTATGCCTGGCGGTATGTGACAGTTAATGTGGCACGTTGATAAATATATCACAACCAGATAAACGGCTTTTCGAATAATTTCCATCAAGAGGATAAAAATACGTAGTAGCCGTGGCATGTTGGTAAAAATAGCATAATCAGGTGAATGGCTTCTTGGATAATATCCATCAAGAGAATAAGAATACTTAGTAGCCTGCAACATCGGTTAGTGTAATTATCTAGTGCTGGGGAATAACTCAGAGTCGGTGAAGTTTAACTTCCTAAGGCGTAGTGCCGGTAGCGCTTCTGTATTAATGTAAAGACACTCTTGGGGCAAAAACATCATAAATTTCAAAGGGGTTTTCACTCGAATGAGCATAGGCAGAGTTTTGCTTTTTTTTTTTTTTTTTTAGTAAATGTTTTTTTTTCCTTACAATGTAACAAACAGGATTATTTATTTTATGCAAATACTTTATAAACTTGTAAAGAACTGATTTTTGTTTTGTTTGATTAGCATGTAATTCAACACGATAAATTCGACTGATGTCAAACATTATTATACTTTCTCTTTAAATTTAAATTTAAAGTTTGTGATTGTTTTGAAATTTTTTTTAACTTCAAACTTTTTTATAAAATGTAATTTTCATCTATCCTAACCACCAGCTCAGTGCAACTTGGAGGGCTGGGTGCCGGGTGCATATACGCTGGTGGTGAGTTGAAGCTATTGATCTGCAAAGTAAGTTTTCAGCCCCAAGTTTTTTTAAAGGAATGGCAGGTTTTATTGCGCCCTCTCTTGACCAATTGGTATTTTGTGGCCTCATTGAGCTCATTGCTTTTTTTTAATGCACTATTACCCGTGGTATTTCGAGCTAAAAAACGGAGTGAGGTTTGTCTTGACTTATGACATCATCTTTAAGCGCTTTGCTGACTAAGTCTACAACTGAATTGAGCTTGCTATTTGCGAAAACGCGGATCTAGTCGTTTTCTTGAGTTTTCATTCTTAGCCGACTAGAGGCAAAAATTTTGCCAGCATTCACAAGATCGCAACTCGCAGTAAAGCCGATGATGACTGGAATGACTGGTGTTGCGATCACGGTCGTTAAGAGGCTCGTTCCAACGCCAACCAGAACGACGTCAATTACCGTAGCTGCGACATTAGCACCGTCGATAACTTTGACCACCCGAGTATATTTGTTCGCAAGAATTTCACAGGAGTCAATCTCGGCCATTAGCTGATTTTTAAGTTTGGCTGCCTGTGTCACTCGGTAGTCCGCTCAAGACTCAGGCAAAGTATGTGTTTTTTAGTGTAAGTTATAGCTGAGGATATCTATCTATTTTTTACATGTCGACCATTTAAGGACAATTTATTTAATATGGTCATTCAGCCTCATAAATACTAGGTAGCTGCCATTCCAGTCCTTCGATCATCTCATCGGTCTTGACATACTGATGTGATTTTTTGAGATTTTTCTTCTCAAAACTCAGAGCCATATTGCCTTCAATTTTTATTTTCCAATAACGCTTTTTGGGAGTGTAGCAGGGAAGATCGTAACCTATTCCAAACATAATATGTTTGGAATTTCTTCAGAGATTCTGCCAATATCGCCCTGTCGTAGCCACTAGTTGAAACGCATCATAAAAGCTTCAACGGAGAGTGTTATAAGCCAACCTTATTTTTGAGAAAAACCTCTATTTCTTTCCAGATTCTTCTCTCCAGGTTCTCATTTAGAATTATTAGGACCAAAGTGTGAATGCTCTCCGCGTTCTCCTTTAGGATCAGAAATACCGAAATTTTCATGCTTTCCTAGGTCATATTTTGGACCAAAAGCACCATCAGGTCCACGCTTACCCGTTTTTCCTTTAGGACCAAAAAACTTATTCTCATTTAGGCCAAATTGACTCCATTTGACAGCGTTTTTTATAGTGCCATCGGACTTAATATCATTTCAAAAATTGTTCACCATTTCTTATATCTCGGTTGCATTTGTGTATATGAGGCCCTATTGTCCGCATCTTAATCATAAACGTGGACCGATATAACGTGCATGAGATAAAATCAACTATTAGGGGTCTATATTGATTACTGCTGGCGTCGCTATAGACCTCCTTAAAGCGATCTATGGCACCAGGGGTAATTTGATAACCTAAGCTGTGGACTGATTTTTTTCCGTTTAAAGCCAAAAAAGTCACATGTAATCCATGTTTAAAATGTTACACTATGCATCTCCGCTTCCTCAACACCAATGAAATGCGAAAATGAGTGTAGTGTTATCGTGGTAAATCCCATCTCTGAATAGGTTGCTGAAATATTTCGAAGCACTGCCTATCTATAGCACTATCTATCAGATCATTCGCAATGAAAATGTCCTTCTTTTTTGGGTCGAAATGGATTGGTTTTTTAAAAATATCAGAGTAAGTCTTAACCAGAATGCCTCGTGTTTTGAGCGCAATTATGATTTTGCAATACACTGGTTTGTCTGGGTGGTAAGCACAGAGGTATAGCGGTTCATATTGTGACTGTGGTTTGAGTAGAAGTTTCCGAAAAAAATGTGTTTTACGGCACATTTTCGGTCTACCTATGAGAATCCTCATATGATATGAAGCGTTGGTAGGCAAGTATCTAGTACACGGAATTCGATTTGAAAGCTATTTTTATGTAAGCTTATGTATACTTTAACATAAAAGGTTCAAATGTGTACCGATATATTGAAAAAAGTCATGTGTTCTCACGGCTGATGATCTTGCAGTTTTGTAGAAAGAAGTGGTGAGCAGCATTGCCAAACTTTACACGCAAGTGCATCCAACTTGACCAAATATAAACCATTTCAAAAAAAAGCAAGACGAAGTAATACTTCGCCATGAGCTTGTCCGGGAAAAAGGAAAAAGGGTAAAAAAAAAAAACAATTAAGCGTCAGGCAACACTAGAGAAACAGTTAGACTCACGAGGTGGGGACAAATCTATTAGCTCACTTCAAATTCTCAAACTTAAAGGCCAAATACCGAAATAGCAGGCAAAACAAGCATTAACCAATAGATGTGAAGGTTACGATATAACACGGCGAGTATTAGGTTCGTCACTTTCCACACGTGAAATGGAGAGGATCGCCGATATCTACATAAGATATAACTTAGTGCGTTTTTACGCCTATCAAGCGCGTTGAAATTGAAATCGATGCTTACCTAATTAAACCTTGTTACAGCTCTCCGTTACATCGTTAAATGATTACGATGTTTCAAAGGGCATGTTTCACTGCGAGCTGAAAAGCTCGGAAAATGCTTCAGTAGCAGGAAATAGCCTCTTCTAAGTTTCCCCGAGAGAATTCCATTATTGTTAGGGGTCAAAATTTTAGATCTAAAGGATCAATACTATGAACTCCTTCTAATGCCGCAGAGTCTGCCAAAAAATAATCAGTCAGGTTTTGAACCACTCTCATCCGATGAAGAAGTTGAAGTTGTAGCAAAAATTTTGGTGAGCACCTGACCATGAGAGTTAGTGACGACAAAACACAGCAAAAATGAAGTGGTATTAAGCTAATAAATCAAGCAATGGACCACGCTGAGCAAGAAAGTCACGATCATGGTATGTTTTAAACAAAGCAAGGCAACATAGAGCCCCACGCAAGAAATTGAAAAAAGTAGAGAACAATATCGCTTCTCTTAGAATCTAGGTTTTACTAGAATACCTAATAATATCAGCGACTTTTATTATTCTCCCTAATAAAGATCTCTCTGTTTTACCAGGGCAAATCGGCAGAGGAAATTACTCAGGTAAGCTAGCTGAGACTCTCTCGTTTCCAGGAGATTGGAAGGTGTTTCTAATATGCGCTACCATACCATACACCTGGTATTATGTTATAGAGAAGAACAACCTACTGGTTCTTCCCACAAAAGAAGTCGAAATAACCCCTGTTAGCTACCACTCTGAGCCAAAATAATAAATTCAATTAATAAACTCCTTAAAAAGACAGGCTTCGGTGAATACGTCTACGATAAAAATATCTATCGCAATAACAAATAATAATTCTCTTTTGGATTCCCCAGTAGGGGCAAAACTAGTTACTTGAACCAATATTAGTTCCATTTTTGTAGATATCACTGGAAGAGTGAATAGTTTTTCGTCTATATTGGCATTATGAATAATACAAACATAGTCAGTTTGCAATTCCAGCTCCTGCAAACCATTCCATTAGGCGATGCCAGATATGGTGAAATTGCCAAGCAGGTGGAGAAATACCTCATTACCTGCATTGAGGCACAGCCTTATTTGGAAACCCTTGGGGTTCAATCAAGGGTATGGCAGTTCTTATAATGAAAAGCGTTGCCAAGGCTCCTCTGCCGATGACTGAGCAAGCCGCCTCAGAAGATCTTACCACGAAGAGGCCAATAAAGAAAGATTAATGGCTGCGGCCCAAACGCCAGCTACCAACGCCTGATTCTGTGATTATGTGAGCATATATTTTTGTTAGACATGCGCGATTTTTATGTCATGTATAACACTGAAATAGAAGCTGCTCATGTAAGTTCAAAAAATGTTAACACGTTAATGTTAACCTTAGCTTACAGGTTTGTGGGTGGTAGCCCCAACCTAGACTGATATAATCAGAGCTTACCACGTGCTCGTATAAGCCATAGGTGACCTAGATCACAATAAAAAGCGTTGTTTTGAAAAAGGTGCCGAGCGTGACTTTATCGAACTCTCCGATAGCGAAACCTCTCTCTCGATACTCTCTCAGATACCTTCGATGTCGAGGTTAAATTTCAGATCGTGTACACTGCAGAGAGTATTGTAGCTGGTGATAAATTAGAGCTGACCATTCTGTTTGTGCTCGGTCTGCTTAGGAAAGTTACTCTAAGTGATATATCTGGTCGAGCCATTTCTAACCTCGACGAGCAGCGATATCCTTACCAAGCGATGCTTCTCACACTATTGTCAAAAAACGAGAACTGGTGTGAGGGTGGTGCTGGTCAGCTCAAAAGTTGGTGTACAAGCAGCCCCCAGCAATATATCGAGACTAAAGGTGAAGCCAATACGTGCTTTGTTGCTCAACAAACTATCATGATTGCAGAGGCAGCTGTTAATGCTGCACCGACAGTAACTGTCATACTCCACGCGTTTCGGGGGATGTTACGATAAAATCGGTTGCTACTGAACGATATGGACTTGTGGTTGTCCTTAACTCGAGCGAAGTCAGAGTTTACGGTGATTGTCAGCGAAGCGGTGAATGGAGCTGATATTAGGATCACAGCTGCCCGCTGGTTTATCAAGTGGGAAAAACTGTAACCCACTGCCATAAATTTCATGATACTACATGTGGCGCAAGAGAAAGCTCTGTACCCTAAAGAAAGGATTCTTTTCTACCAGTAACTCTCCGTTTAAACTCAAGGATATATGGAGCGGTCTTCTGCCTAGCCAAGTAATTTTTCGTGGCTATTTTTCGTGCATCGGCGTTTGGATGGGTCATAACACAAAACCCTTACCGATTTTTCAAACTGTGGAATAACACTGTTACAGCTGACTGTTTGCTCAAGAGAGGTGCCTGAGTTCACCTAATAACCCATTTTTAACGGAAAAAAACTTGAAGGGCTCCTTTGTCGCACAAAATTATCTCTCCCCACTAGATAACGCCGGTAAAGCTTAGACAGCCGACGGCATTCTCATCCATCTTATAAGCTATGTGAGAGGCAATGCTATTTGTGCGTTTGATTTGACGGCCGATAGATCACACGATGCACAATGGGGCCTCACTCACTCAGAGGGGGTCATTATCAATTGACGGCAACTTCGCAAAAGCACCAGCCCATCCCCTTACAGCAAATATTTGCTGTGGCCTAGTCTAGTCAGCTGTAAAGGTGGCAATCGTTTCTAGTATTACGACTGAATTTACGGACTAGGTATGTCAACAGCCACGCAGCTCGAAAATAGGGTCTTCGTGATCTTCATAGTGAACAATTGCTCCCCACAGGAGCCTGGCTAAACGGTCAGCGTTTTTTGGTCGATGGAATGGCCCTAACTGCCAATACGATCATTTTTCTTTCTAGTTATCTGTTCAATGTTTTTTTTGCGCTGCAGTTTTCTGAACTCCTTTAATAGTGCCTGAGGACAAAAAGGTTGTGCAAGGCATGTTCGGCAACGTCGTCCAGTAAGTGCACATGCTCGATTTTTAACGGCTTGATTAACACCTTTTCCCAGGCATGGTTTTTATGACAAGGCACAAACACCTCTGTGCTGTTCTTGTATTTTGAGCTATCCCATAAAGTCTTAACCAAAGCAACTTAGCGTTCAGGGCAGCCTCAAGGGCGAACATGTGTTCACTTTAGCAACCTGTATTTGCAAGCTTCTTGTAAAAGAATTCAGTTATTTATCAGGTGCTTGAGGTTCAACAAAGTATTTGTTGAGTTCATAATGTCCTGGAAATGGTTGACGACGTAGCGAACGAAATAATTTGTGGACTTGTTGTCCTTTTTTACAAATTTGCTGATCAATACCATAAAGAGCGCCGGCGCTGACTTTTTCCCCGTAAACAACATTTTCTCCTTAATCAGGTGGTCAGAGAAAATTTCTTTCTCGATCACCGGTGCTACGAGCTCTTTAGCTGACTTACCTGCAACAGTGAACAACTTGTAGTATTTGTGTGGATCTAAAAACTCAAACACTACCAATGCAAAGTCTATGGCTACTCTAAGATCTTATTTTTGAAACGAGATAAAATACACCTCGCCCTCGTCCGTGGTATCCAACCCTCTTGTTATCTGCTGCATGTGGAATTGACGACCATTGTCACCATCCAGACTATTGTATCACCTTTGTTGATGTAGCTTCCGTCTGTGTAGAGCATTGTAGCATTGTCGACTACTAGAGCGTAGTACCTCCCCTGGTCATTTTCAGGTGGGGTATTTCCTCATTCATCTATCGCAGTTTAAGCAAACCTTTTGGTTTGAGAGTTTTTAATGGTTTTTCTTTAACAGCCTTCTGAGTATTTTTAACGATATCTTAGAGAACCAGGTTTTTCTCTTCACATGTGGCTTAAACGCAGAAAGCCAGAGAGACTTCGACAGACTTTCTTTAACAGTCTTGAAGCTGTGTTTAACGGTGTCTATGAGAACCGATTCTAAGTCTCCACACGCGACTTAAGACAAAAAGACTTCCACAGCCTTTCATTAACAACTACTGGAATAAAATCACCAGGGGTACTTTTAACGACACTTTTGTGAGCCTCAGACTCAACTTGCTCGATTTTTTCGTCCGTGAAAGTCTTAGGAAATTAGTTGCTCGACTTATTTATGCATAAAGAGATCATAATCAAAAGGTAGTTGCTTGATGTATTCATCCTTGAAGGGTTCAGATTTTAGCATTTTCTGTCTGTTTCGAGGAGACACTCTGTCATCTTTTGCTCCTCATTCGTTGTAGGGTATGCTGGGGTATGCTGGCGTTGTGTGCCAAAATAAACTTCGACGAACTTTTTGTGGCATAGTTTTAAGTTATTCACTTTCAACAATTCAACTGTTATCTGCCTTTATCGTTTTGTATAACCTGGTCTAACACACCATTTAGTAACCAGGGACTTGGAGCTTCGGACAGTGAGGGGAGAGTATAGATTTAAAATTGCCAATTATATATCTCCGTAATAAAAATTCCGCAGAGATTAATATTTGCCAAAAGTATATCTCCGCAATAAAAATTCGTGTTTCATTGGAATATACGTGACTATTTTACTGTTCATTCGCACACATGAGGAAGGCGATACGAGAATCTTAAGCTTTTCCGCTTTTGAGGTGAAATCTCGCTAGTCCCTTGGAGGCACCACGAGGGCCGCAGGTCCTCACACACAAAAGTGTAAAACACCTCTCACCCTGATGGCGGTTCTGAATTTAATTGATGGTAATGTGGAATTCGATCTTTGTGTTTTTATATGTCAAATGATTTTTTATAATTAGAATACAAAAAATCAACCTATATTAACTGGATTTGGATTAAATAATGGTGTTTTGGGTGTTGTAATATGTATACTTTATGAACAAGGCTTTTTTCGACCGTCATTTCTTACAGCTATAAAAATTGACTTTTCCGAATACAAAGACCCTGCTTGGATAAATTTTTATCATACACGAGCTTCTGATTTCCGTAAACACAGGCAGATATGAGTAAGTAAGTATTTATTCTGCCACAAACACATTTACATTAGCTATGAAAATTACAAGACAACATAAAAAAAAAAAAAAAAACAAAATAAACATTAAAATAAAAACAAATTGTGGCAAGGATAGGCACAAAAACTGTCTGTCACAGCAATATTTTCACTGTGGTCCCGCTAGACATCACACACAATAACAGATTAAGCCGAAGCATAGTAAAAAAAAAAAAAAATAATAAAATATATATATATATATATTATATATATATATGTAAACATTTAAAAAGCGGTTTTTCACAGAATTAAAATCTATATTTATGAGGTATGCGAACTATATCCAGAGACGTAAAAAATGTCTCCTTGGTCTCATGTTTAAATATGTTCTAGTTTGTAATTGATTTTATTTCATTATAAAGCCTTTTCCATATAAATAGACCTTTTGACGACAGACAATCTTTTCTCATGGTAGACCTTCTCAAGGGTTAAACTAATTTATCTAGCCTTAGATGGCTGCTGCGTAGTAAGATTTTTTTATTTTCAGAAATTTTAAAGATTTCAGACATGTAGTTTAAGTTTGGTCTACTGTAGAATTTAAATGCATGTGCAGCAATACCCTGATTAACCCTCATATCAACAGGCAGCCAATTTATGGCTCTACACTGCTCAGTACCAATACTGGCGCGACTATTCATATTTAAACGAAATCGTATACATTAATTTTGTCCACCTTTCAAAAGGATTTTAAGTGATTGGTTGAGGCCTAAATACCAGGCAGAGCATGCATAGTCAAGATGTGGTTGAATCAAAATATTGCACAGAGCACGCTTTAAAGCTGGTGTTAAGAAAGATTGTTTTCTATATAAAAATCTAAGTTTGGAATTAGTTTATTTAAAATATAGTGATCCATTGTTTTTATACTCAGGGTTTGATCTAATAGGCATTCTTGGTATTTTACTGAGCTATGCTGTTTAATGGATGTGCCTCTATAAATTATATTCCAGAGAACTGCTTTTTTAGCTTTCATTTTAGAAGAAAAGGGGATACACTTGGTTTTTTCTTCTCCAAAGTGCACAATTAGTTTGTTATCGATAAAACACTCACAAAGTTTGGAAGAATTTCTATTTAGCATTTTTTTCTATTTCTTTTACATCATTATGTTGGAAAATCAAGCAAGATTCATCTGCATAAAGAAGTAATTCACAGTTTAGTGCTTGTCTCATGTCGTTCACATACAGTAAAAAGGAGGTCCTAAAATTGACCTCTGAGGTACACCACATTTCACTAATGCTTCATCAGAAAGCTCTTTATCAACTTTCACCTTAAATTTTCTATTTGTGAGATAAAACTTGAACCAGAAAACTACATTCTCCGAAAAACACATGTATTTCAGTTTTTCAAGCAAAATATTGAGATCTATTGTG
>JAUZNK010004881.1:0-10222 GCA_035046665.1 Euphysa ruthae | reverse complement strand
TAGCATAAAATTTAGTGTATAGGTAATTTGTTTCATAAAAAATGAAATATAATTCAGTTTGCAGTTTTTACCAAAAAATTATTTTTATAGATTTTAATATTTGGAAATTTGGTGCAGATTTAATTTCTCAGATCGCTCAAGTTTCACGTTTAAACGTTGATATCTCTAAAAATATATAAGTGAATTAAATACACTTGCAAGTATTCCATATAATAAATAAATTGATTATATTTTCTTTTCTAGTTGAACACATAGCCAGAAATACAACAATCTCAAGAACAAGCATCAAACGCAAAGCATGGTAGAGTAAAAGCATTGACATAATATACATTTTTTTTTTGAAAAGTCAGCTGATCAATTTACTCTTTTCACAGGATCTCATTATTTTGAAGGTTTAACTCAAATTGACGGTTATTAAAAATTATGAAGACTGCTCTTCAATTTGTTTAAAAATATATGCCAGTTCTCTAGTAGACAATAATTTTAGATCAAGAAATTTAGATCAAGCCAGACTTTAATTTTGTATTAATTGTAGCGTAGTTAATAATGTGTTAATTTTTATTTTTACCAAAACATGTCAATGTCAGCAAAATAATGACAATTTCCTAACTTTTTTCACCTCTCATCAAAGTACTTTATTAAATTTAAAAAATACAAATGATAATTTTTCTCTTAATATTGAAAAAATTTAAAGTTCCAGGCTTTTGCTTTACATTATTTTTGATCAGTTTATAGATATTTGCATTTAAATTACTTTGCAAAAAAAAAAAAAAAATAAATAAATCGAAAAAAACGTTCTGAGGTTTTTTATCCAGGTCCTAAGCATTTTCACATTTTTTCGCTATATTTGAATCTCTTTCTAATAATTTCTACCAGATATTCAATTGAATATGCTATTTGTGTTAAAATTTACTGAAAAAAAAAACTTTCAAATTTCTTTTCTTTTTTTGATTTTTGCCCTCATCATAAATTGTTTCGATTTTGATTTTAATAGACCAAGGTATTTTTTAATTTTCTCTTTGTATATTTTATTTAGAAGTTGCTATGGAAAACATATTCAGATATGCTGATGCTATTAATCTGGAGATTTCATTTTCTGAACAATTAAGTTCTAAATATTTCCAAAAAAGTTTCCCGTTATTGGGTGTTGAAGATGGATTATACACCCTCGTAGGGAAAAAATTTAAAAATGGTAGCTTTGTTTTTAAAAAACTCAGCGAAGTACACATAAATTTCATAAGTTTTACACTCATTTTTACTGTTCAACACAATGACTGAAAATATAGTATTATTTAGCAAAGAGCAGTCATGGCTGAAAGAGGTCGGTCAGCCATAGGCTGGAACTGTAGAAGAATTACATAATAAAATAGCAAAGTATGTGAATACCAAAAACTTCTAGATAAGTTAAAAGTACAAGCAACAAAAAATTATCGTTTTGAATGCAGTCTGAACCCACTTGAAACACCCAACTCTACAGCTAAATAGTCATCAGGGGAGTCTTATTATCCTGTCAGTGAAGACATATTTATTTATAAATACTGTTCTTTTAAAAAAGAAGGCAATTCTGGGCAACAAGAAAAAGCATTCAGAATGCTTCAAAGCCATAAAATCATTTCAGTAAAAACCCTCATTGATGCATTTGAAGGAGTAATTTATGTGCAAGCAATGGTTAAAAAATCGTATGATACAGAAATGTGAACAGCAGTATTACGTTTTGATGGACATAATCCTGAAAAGGGACGTTGCAGTTGTCTAGTTGGTGCGTTGGTGCAAGTGGTTTGTACTGCCACATCCTTGCACTATTATTGTTTTTAAAGCATTATAATGACACAAAAGATTAAATCTTAGCTTTGTCTTGCAGAGAAATTATTGAATGTTTTAATGAAACCAAAAACCGGACGAGAGTCATCTTTTGGTCAACACCTTCATTATAAGTACACCCAGAGAAGTGCATATGCTTTATCAGATCACAGTTATTGTAAAACCTCATTGTTTGATGATGAAATTATCAGAATTGAAAAAAATAAAATGTCAATGTTTACATAGATAAAATGAATGGCATAAACACTGATGCCAGTGAAATAATATGTGATATAAATCAAAATGTTGTACAAATAAGGCAAATTATAAACTTAGACTTAAGTTATCGTGTTGCTCCATAACCATCAGATAGAAACTACATAAACATAAAACAAAACACAATCGTTTACCATATTTACTTGGACTTTTAGGGAAACAAAGTTATATTATATATCGGCATGTTGTAAAAAATGGCGCTTCAATACCATAAGTTATTTA
This sequence comes from Euphysa ruthae, assembly GCA_035046665.1. NCBI lineage: Eukaryota > Metazoa > Cnidaria > Hydrozoa > Anthoathecata > Corymorphidae > Euphysa > Euphysa ruthae. The sequence goes on along the minus strand of JAUZNK010004881.1, from coordinate 7,924 downwards.
GAAAATATCAAACGAGGTCATATGTTAGAAAATGCTGCAACTGAAAATTTGCTTTCAAAAGCAAAAATTGAAAAGCGTGGATATTTTAGTGGCAGGCTTGACATCAAATACGGTTGTAGCCCAGATGGTTTGGTTCCATTAGGAATTTTATTGGAGGTGAAAACTTCAGCAGCAATTTCCCTCAGTACCTTGTACAATGCCAGTTGCAAATACAGTGTACTGATGCATAATTTTACATTTTACTGTTTTACCACCCTGAAACAAACACTTCAAACTGTTTTTTGGTTGAAAAAAGTTATAAGTTGTTGTAAATTATTAAAGAAGTTGTTGACTCGATACAAAGCGTCATTAAAAACTATACAAGTCGTTAAATTTTTTTGATGAAATTGAATTTTTCATCATCAACCAGATTATCTAAATAATCCATATTTAATAAACCGAAAAAAAAATAAAAATACAATTAGAAAAATGTCTGTTTCTTTGGTTGGTGTTCAAAGATTGCCTTTGATGATGAACTCTATTTTAACCTATTAATGAAAAGTATATTACACCATCCTAAATAATATTTATATATTTGATCGACCGGGTGAAATAATATTTATGCGGACCGTATATTTTTTTCGTAAATTCCGTATATTCTTTTGGGAAAAATTCTCATCCTCATTTATTTTTTTGGTGCAAATTTATTATCAATTTTTGATTATGTACTTTTGAATTTTGAAAAAAAGATCTGAAAGATCTATTGTCGAATCGGGCAGTAGCTCAATTTAAAGCTACCATTTTTTTTTTCACTCTCGAGTGTATTTAAACAAATCAAATTTCAAATTACGATTCAAAATGTGCTAAAGCTATGCCACACTGTCTATATAGTGTTTAGACATTTATTTGTTTTTTTATTGTTTATATATTATTTGTTATATATATTTTTTTCAAGATTATAAAGCAGCGGCCAAATTTTAAACTGGCCTGTGGATTGGAAACATATATTATTTAGGATGCCCTTATTTAAAAACTACAGCATATATACATGTTATTTTAAAAAGCATATCATAGCTCATGATCAGGCTCAAGAGTGCTTAGGAAGGTACAACTTTCAGGCCCAAATTGTGCTTACAGTATGTTTATTTTGTGAATGTCTTATATCGATTTGAATTTTTAGTTTAGAGGCCTATTCAAGTGTACTAACACCACAGTCTGGATATGTTATCAAATGTGTGTAAGGTAAAACACAATCTAAAGTAACTTTGAACTGTTCAATTGATAAACCACATAAAAAATGAAACAATTGTGGTCGTTTTCTTAAGTTTGCATGTTTAAAATCTTTTTGAGCAGATTTCCTGTTTCACTTTTTAAATTTATCACATTTTTTTTGGTTATTGACATTTTTTTATTTGATTTTTGATAGCTCAATATTGGTGCATTTGCAACTCTTTGAAGAGGGTTTCGTTTCTTTTCAGGAGCAGCATTTTTTGTTTGAGATGTAGCTTCTAATTTTCTCTTTGCGGTTTTATATCTCAATTTAAGTTTACCTTTGGGATTTTTGTATGACACAAATGTCTTTTTAGCTAGTGTGTATTTTTAACAAAATATTTTTATATTGATCTTCTGGAGCTATTATACCTGGTAAATTGTTTGAATTTTCTCTTTGTATACTCCAATGAGTCCCATATATATTTATCCCAGTTCATTCCATTTGTCCTAAGCAACTTCATGTACATTTTTCATATACTTTCTGATGGTGGCAAATGATAGTGCTTCAGTAGTTGTCCATCTGAATCTTTTGATTTAAAATTATTGAAGCATAGAGCACGTGACCAGTTAACCATTTTTTTAAATATTGAAAACACTGTGTTTATTTAACAAGTAAAGTTGGTAAAGAGAAAAGCTGTTTGTTTGTTTACGTTTTTTATAGCGACTATTTTTATTTCTTTCTCTACATCATGAGAACCAAGAGTGCGGACCGCTTGAAATGAATTTGGCTTATAGGTGACCTTTATCAAGAATATTCACGTCTTATGCTAGGTAGAAAAGATTTTGTAAGTAATGGAAAAAATTTACATAAACAAAAAAGACTGATAAATTTAAATGAAATTTATTAAGATTTCAAAAAAAAAATTACCTCAGTTAAAAGTTGGTTTTTATCAGTTTTGTTTCTTACGCCCAAAATGGTGCATGATCCAGTACAATATCCAAGATAATACTGAACAGATAAAAAAAACAATTAGAAGAGCTTTTATTTATGGCGGTCCTAACTCGCCAGATTTACACATGGATCAATGAATGTTGTGATATTCATTAGAAGCATACTTACTTCAACATGCATTTAAATAAAAAATTCAAACCAAAATAAAACTGAACGATGATAACAAATCATGATGTTGATACAAAGATAAACTTATAAAACTATGATCTTTGGAACGCCGAATGGATATTAACTAGATAATCCTATTTTATCTCAGAAATACCGAGTTTTTCCGCGTTATATTTAACGTGGGGAACTAACAAATTGCCGAGACAATATTTCCAGATGGGCCCACGTGGCGAGTCTTGGAGTACTTAAAGCGCCCATTTGCGCCTACGAAATTCGCTCAACCAAACAACCCGACCAATTTGAGCTAGCGTTGCATTACGCAATGAGTTTTGCTCAGAAACTTAGAGATACATAGAAATGAATTTCCGCCAGAGGAGGGAGTCTAAATCATAACCCTTCGCTCCGTAGTCAAACGTTCTACCACTGTGCCAGCTTTTATGGCATTCTTTTTGTTATTTTTGAAATAATTAGGATAAAATTGCTCCTTAGTTTTCCTACGGAGATTATTCAGTATGTTTCTTTAACTTCTGAGTTTGTTATGTGTTTCTTTTTTTTGTAGGGTCTTTAAATTTGCAAAATTTATGCTAGAGTTGGTTTTTCTTATTTATAGATATGAAAATTCCTGTTGTTATCCAATGTTTCTTTCAGATATTTGCTTTACTTAATCTTATCTTCTTATATGTTGAATAAATATCTAGTAGGCAATTAATTCCTGGAAATTTTTAAAATTCTCTAATCTCTTTTATTTTATTGTTTTATTTGGGTTCCTTTGAGAATTTCAGTTTAAATGTGCATAAATTGATACAAGTTGTCTGAGATAGGTGTAGTGATATTTCCAGAAATTATGCTTTCTGTATTAATACTTGTAAAGACATTATCAATAAGAGTAATAGAGTGTGGTTTAATTCTGGTAGGAATTAAAATTTTAGACGTCATAAAGTTGGTATACATTATGTCAAGGAAGTCTGACACTGATTTTTTATTCTCATAATCTAAGAGGTAAATGTTAATATCTCCAAGAAGAATTATATCTTTCTTTTTAAACAATATTTCATAGAATAGTTCTTGAAGATAATAGTCAAGAAAATCATTGTGGTCCAACTTTGGATGTCTGTATATACAGCCTACAATCGTTTTTCTTTTTTTAGAGTTTAGTATTTCAATGAAGACAGACTTATTTTGGTTTTTAAGATATTATGATTTTTTCTCACCTTATTTGATTTCCTTTGATATGTAAAGTAAAGCTCCATCCTTTCCAGATTATGCAAGCACATGCTCAATATTATAATTTTGTAACACCATGTTTGTATTTCATTTACTTAAATCTTGTACTTTCATTTTACTTTCTGTGATTCGAATAATATCAAAGTCTGTTTAATTTCTGGTGGTAGATGTGAAAATTGAAAGTGAAAAGGCAGGGAAACAATGTTAAATGTAATGTGCTAAAAGCTTTTAAATTGGGATAAATAGCCTTATTGAAAGCAGTGTTATCATAATGTAGGCAGTTATGGTTTTTTTCATGGACTAATAGGCGATTAATTTTGTGACTGTTTAGCCTATTTTCAGTGTCTAGTGACAATGTGGCCCTGTACTAAAGTAACACCTTTTTGCAGTGTCTTGAGTGTGATAAATAAATGAATTACTAATTTTGATGACTGCTTTAACAGGTATATTACGGTTGTCTGGCCGAGCGGTTAAGACTTTGGTTTTCTGTCACGGATGTGCGAGTTGACACCCCTATGAGACCAATGATTTTCTTTACCACAAGCTCAAATGGGAGCTCTAAGTACACTAGAACCAAACCCATGGGAACCTTCTGAAATAAATAGTTTGAAGCTAATTGAAATATTTGTAATCAAGTTGAAGATGCAATTTTAAAATTTTTTTCTGCAAGTTATTTTATATCTGAACAGGTAGAAATTCCACAAATATAAAAGTTAGCTCAGAGATGGTTTAAATAAAAAATGTAATAAAGTAAAAATGTAAAAGACACACGGAGCAAAAAAGGTTAGATCCTCGTTTTAATCGTTCCCACTTTCATAAAGCTAATGCAACCTAACATAAAAAATGACTAAAAATCTTCTTTTAGAAGATATATAACAAACAATATCAGCAAATATTCAGGGAATTATTAAAAGTTATCATTTATTTTTCACGTTCATCGAGAATGCTTTTATAAAATGTGTGACAAAGCCTAACAACAATTTCAGAAAAGGAAAAGTCTTTGAGAAAAATGTGTTTCATAATAATAGAGAACTATATATCCCTGAACGGAAAGATAAGGCTTAATAATCTTTCTTGGTTTTGGCATCTATTTAAATACATACAAGAGTTGACCTGAATATTGTTTTCTTCTTGTAAAAGATCGATAATGATTACCAAATGTTTTATCACACCTGAAAACCCCATCCTTCATCGCCTAAGTTTCCTGACGCTTGTCGCTTGGTATTCAAACATTTTGCTTGACCGGTATAATTAAAGTGCACATTTACAGCATTGCCTAAGTTATATATTAGCTCAAAAAAGTAAGAAAAATAAGACAAAACAATCTGAACATAAAAACAAAACCATCTTCATAATGATTTTCATCAAAGAAACCTCCAAAACAAAACAAAAGTTCTAAGCTTCACCAACATTTTAACTTTAACACTTATGAGCAAAAAAAAAAAAAAAAAAAAACACTTCAAATGCTTAACCGGGCGTGATATTAGAATTACTAAAAAAACAGTAACATTACCTTTTTGTCAAAAAAGCTAACACTATTCAGAAGCTTCTAAAACAACCAAACAAAACTAACTCAACAGATAATATAGTAAAAACATTTAGTAAACCGATGTTGGTAAAACAATGTCATATCAGAAAGCAGCAGGTGGAACTTGAGAAAAAAACATCCTTTTCAGAGTTCTGCAAAAAAACTTATGTTAGTTAATTGTATATGCTACAAGTTTGTTTCAAGCTAATAAGATATTTTTTATACATCAAACTGATTTACAAAACCTTTCTATGAAATAAGAATACAACTTTTCATAGTTAAGGGTGTGTCATTTAAGAAACTTTTATTTGATTACAAGATATTTCAGTATCTATAACATCTTCCTGTTTGTATAAATAAAAATTCGAATGTTCTTTGACGATGAAATTTTGAAAATAATTTCTAATAAGAATACAAGAGTTTATTTAATGATCAATATTTGACAGGTTCTCCAAATCGTGCTGGTAGACTTATTTTTCCACTTCTTGTAGCTACGATATCGTGTGGTTTACGGTGTATTTGGTTCGGAATACTTGAAGGGGAATTTGGAAGAATATTGTCTAGATCTGATTGAGATATGAATTTTTCATTTGTTGTTTTTCATTTGTTGGTAATAAGTGGCTTCTATTTCGTCTTGCAAAGTTACCTGTACCGTTCTTTACAATGTATGATCTTGGTTCATCAAATTTATTTTTAAAAATACCTTTTTTCCCAATAATTTTCTTTGTAATTTTGAATACGAACAACTTGATCATCATTTCGAAAAATCGTAAGCATTTTGATCGCTGCATGTTGGTTGCAAAGTTACTGTTTTTTGTGATACATATTCAGAACTGGGAAAATTGTTTTTATATGTCGACTGAAAAGAATTGACGCTGGTGATTGAATTTTCTGCTTAAGAATGTGTTTATAGCAACATCGAAAAATAGGGATTTTGGTGTGATTGTCGTGATTTCTTTAATGTTCTTTTAACAGTTTGTATTGATCGCTCTGCTAATCCATTTTTTGAGAATAATTTCGACTTTATGTGGTGTTTAAAATTCAATAGAAATTGTCTTAAACAACTGATTAGTATTGTGTGTAACATTATCAGAAACTATTTCTTTTGGTATTCCAAATCGAGAAAATATTTTTTTCACAGAGTCATTAACTGATATCCTGTAGATGTCTTTTGAAAGCACTTTTTAGATAAATTTAATGCAATAATGCAACAACAATTAAATAGTTACGTCCGAATAAATAAAATAGATCTGTTGCGACATTTTCCCATGGTGCATCAGGTATTGTACGTGGAATAACTGTTTCTTTTTGTTTTCGATTTCTAAGTGTCAAACATTAAGAGATACAAGTTCTTCAATTTATACATTTTTAATTTGGCCGATAAAGTGTTTGTCTGCAACTACTCTTACAAATTTCTCCGCCAAATGTCCATGTATTATGATTTGTTTCATCTTCCTTTTCATAACTGATGGATCAATAATTTCTTTTCCTTTAAGTCCACTGTATTCACTAATTTGTGGACGAGTCTTAAAATATGGTTTCGCTTAGTTAGGAATGATTGAAGTAGACATACCATAGTTTGTAATTATTTTGAGATGTTGTAAAACTGAATCTTTTTCTGTTTCCCGTTGAAATTCGTTTAACAAGCTTTCACTAATTGGTAAACATTTTATAACAGAATGTATATGATGTAAAATTTCATTTTCATTAAATTCAGGTTTCATGTCTTTGAGAAATGCTCAAAATGAGCATCTGATACTACAATTGTTTTTCATGTTGAATCTATATCAAAGTATAGTATAGTTCAAAGTATAATTAGTAATATAGTTCGATTTCTAAGTCACACTATATAATTATATACCTACATTTCTCTACTATTTCCTCCAAAACCTCGACCTGCTCGTTGAACAAATATATTTCTGATGGCATAACTTTCAATACTTCTTATCACAGTTTAATAATAATCAATGCTTTGTCTCAATTATCTAAAAAACTATTTAAATCCGTAAATTGGTAAAATTTGAAACATTTTTAGTGCCTATTATGTCATTTTTCATCTCGCATCCTTATTTCTTTATTGTTAATATTTGAACAGTAGACAGTGTGATATCCAGAGTTAGTTTGGGCACACCTGTTTTTTTTGAGTTTAGGCACATAAAAATTTAAATTCATTGATTTACTGTGATATTGTGGTAAATTTTATTATAATTAGCTCAGAGAGAGAATGAGAATGTTATATTTAACATGGGGAACCAACAAATTGCCGAAACTATATTTCCAGATGTGCCCACGTCGTGGATCTTGGAGTACTTAGAACGCATATTTGCGTCTACGAAATTCGCTCAACTCAAAAAACCCGACCAATTTGAGCTAGCGTTGCAGTACGCAATGATTTTTGCTCAGAAACTCAGAGATAACAACGAAATAAATTTCCGCCAGAGGTGGGAGTCGAACTCGTAACCGGAGTTTCGCTCCGGAGTCAAACGTCCTACCACTGTGCCAACTCCGCTTTGATAGAAAGTTTAGTAACCTGAAAATGTTACATTTTAAGTAAACCCGATAATTATATTATGAAAACATTTATTAAATCTAACATTATATTTTAAATTTTTGTTTTTAACTTTTTGTATGTTATTTGTTTATAAATAACAACTCTAATACGAAAGATAAAACCTTTTATTTTCGTTTTTGTCTTCAGTTATCACATCCTATATAAAAGATTTCAGAAAAATTTTTTCTGTCTTTCTTAACGCTTAAAATGAGGATACCAATTTTGAGGTTGAAAAATACTTTCGCTCAACATTTATTTTTTGAGCATTTTAGGCAAGGCTAAAACGTCACAATGCTGATAATGCGCTTAA
>JAUZNK010004880.1:0-10223 GCA_035046665.1 Euphysa ruthae | reverse complement strand
ACTAATAGGTCGGTAGTTCCCTTTCTCAAGAGTATCTTTCTTCTTATGAATGGGAATTACATGTGCCCATTTAAGAATGTCTGGAAATGTTCCATTATTCAACGAAGTATTAATGCTATCAGCAATTATGGGACTGTGAGAGTGTGCTAAAGGTTACGTGCAGTATAGTTATGAAAATTTCGACATTCGGTAAAAAAATTTGATATACAAGAACGATTGTTTTTTTGTAAAGAACTAAAAACAAACATAGCATTAGCTTAACTGTATCAGAAAATATAGGTATTTTGAAATTAGAAAAAGCTAGTGAAGTATCAGACCGATATTGTTGAAAATTTATAATTCTAAGGGACGATCTTTGTATTGAGAGTATTTTATTTAGATGAGAATTTTCACATTCACCCCAAATTTAACAGCAAAAGTTTAAGTGAGAAACAAATAAAGAATAGTAACGTGTTCTAAGAGTTTCTTTATCGTCGTAATGTCTTATTTTCGATAACATACTGTTTGCTCTATTTAGCTTTTTGTTCAGCTCTGCCATGAGAGTTTTCCACGGAAGGAAGTAAAAGTTTTCCGTTTGATTTTATGATATAATTTTTTTTATAAAGGTTTTTTGGGACTTCTGAAAATAATATACTAAGTTTTTGTAGCATTTCAGGCGTTTAGCATTTAATCAATTAGTTAAACACCGAAGATCAAAATTTGTTCTTTTACACAACACCTTGGCAAATTTGCTAATGCAAAATAAGTTGGTGTCATCTGCAAAGTGATGAACAGTACAGAACAAAAATCATTCATGTAAATCAAGAATAATTTTGAGAAGATTTAAAGCCATTAATGGAAATTAATGTTTCCATTAATGATATATTGGAAATATTGTTTCCTGTCCGATAAATATGAAGAAAACCACTTTTTTATAATACCTTGTACACCATAATTTTTTTTACAAGAATCTTGCGATCCACCATGTAAAAAGGTTTTTTGAAAATATATTGACCATTACCAAGAGCCTCACTTTTTGAAGCCATAGTTAGCTATAATGGTTGATACTCCAAGAAAACGTGCCAAGATTAACCGCTACAAAAACAGCTCCTGTCACAGAAAATGAAAGACAAAAGACTTAAGTGGGTAAAAACACACAGATAATGGGGTCCAAAACAAGTAAGGGGATGTTGCTCTCGCTGAAGAAGCTTGGTAAACCCATCAGATCAAGTCACATTGGACATGCTCCCAAACATATCGCTAACGTTGTCTTTGGGCTATATCAGTGCTTCTGGGCTAGAAAGATTGTAGTTTATAGAAGGAATTATGAACAGTATCAAATACGAAACCCTTTTAAACACCCACCTGCATCCAAATATTAATGCGTTCTACCCAGCCGGTGATCGTGTATTTCAGCTGGAAAATGCTACTTGTGACACGTCCAAACAAAGGCAGAAATTTTTCAAAGAAGAAGGGTTCAGGTGTTGATTGGCCTGACATCAACCCAACCGAAAGTATGTTGATGATGATGAAAAGCTGCTAAAATATGTATGCAGTAACGTGGAAAAGATCATCGAGGCAGTGATTGGAATATGGTACAACGATGAGACATTGGCAAATATGTGCCGGAATTTGGTACATTCTATACTAATAAGGATTGAAATATTGATAAAAAGTAAATGACATCATAAAAATTATTGATTATTATATCCTAGAGCTTTCTTGTACATTTGTTTGTGAAACCTTTATTGTTGATTGCATTTGTGAAATTTTGTTTCAAAAATTTATGATGAAAAGAATATGATAATTTTATTAAAAAAGAAAGATCTAATTGATTTCATCGTACCCAAGTCTCCATGATAATTTGATAATCTCAAACGAGATAGCAAAATGAAACCAAAAGGAAATGAGAAATCAGGGGTCCCTGAAATTCAAAATGAATAAATATCTCAAAATATAAAAGACCTTGGTTGACGTGGCCTTGTCGGCTTTTAGTTTTTCAAAAAATATGTATACCCTCTAACTCCGAATAGCAATAGAAAGGTGCATTTTCATGGATCAATGTATCATACAAGGTTATTTGTCAAAAAAAAAAAAATAAAAACTTATCAGAGAGAGCCCAACTTTAATAAGTTTTGGGAGTCTGTTAATACATATTAAATAAATTTATAAATTTAAAAAGTTCATCCCTATAATTTAACAGATAAAGTGATTAGTCAGAATTCTTTATTGAATTTCTTTTTCAGATATACACCATGGCAACGTATCCGTCCGTCATTACGTTTTTAACATTAATAATGATGTACACGAAAAGCAACAATTTCTATTACTGTGTAAACAAAACTCATTTGCAAAATCGAAATAAAGTTACCGTCTTTTTTCGTTTATGCATTTTTCTTGCAATGAGTGCAATAATTGCTTATAATTTTGTTGATCCATACAAACACGCACGAATACTGTTGACAGGTTGAGCTTGTAGTATAGTTTTTCATTATTTTATTATTGGATTTAAATGAATTTAAACAATAAGATATATAATAAAATTTATTCTTCATTTTTGTCATAAAACATGATGATAAATGGAAGTTATTCTTCTAAAGCAAGTCATCAAAGTAACTCGTTTTAATTAAATTCCAAACTATACAAATTAAGAAAAAAATATAAAATTATATCAATCATTTTCTGAGCAATAAAAGTGTTCCTATGAAGAACCAAATCATTTGTTACATTCAGTTTTGCGTGGTATGTATAACATGCATGAAGTTCAATCTACTATTGTGACATCTTTAAGTTGCACTTTGACTTTTAAAGCAATAGATTTACTGCCTGTATAATAATTAGCGCACCCGTTATTAACCCAGGAAATTCGACAATCATTAACTCCAATAGGATTTGAAAGAAAAATTTATCTAATATAATATCATGTCATCGTCACACTTCTGAATGCTTCTAAGAAAATATTTGAAATGTTAGTGTTATTTTTTATACTTGATAACATGATAACTTGTAATCTGTCAAATCCTTTAACCAGTCAAGGGACCTGTCTCCAATAATTGGCACACACTGAGAGAACACACTATAAATGTTAAAATAACGCTTTATTTTATTTTAAGCGTGTCTTTAAAGGAATGGGATTGAGTATATAATAAATATATAATAATTAGTATATAATAATTAACAAATATCGATAGGTTAAACCGTGATTAGTTACTAAAGACTAGATGAAGTTAAATGGCTAGAAAAATGAATTTATATATATAAAACTAAAAAAATACTTTAATACTATTCATCACAAGAAAAAGAATTTAAATGAACTGGGGAAATCACCAATACGAAGGATTAAATGTAAGTAATAAAATGATGGAAAGTAAGTAAAATGCTAAAGGAATCATCTAACATATTAGGATTGATATTATTATAGAACTAAGTATATAAACTATTAGGTTAAATTGTAGGCCTGGAAATGAAACAAAGGATTAGTTTTATATTTTATATTAAAAAGTTCGTTTTTTAAAAGATGATGAAACTCTTGTCCGAGTCATTAACATATTCAAATGAGTGCAAAACAAAAAACGATAATAAATTTGTCATTTTCTTGCAAATTAATTTTGGAGCAAAAAATAGCAGAAATTAGGTAACTGTGCTTGCCTTCGTCCTTGCTCCGGATTCGTTATATATGTTGCACAAATAGAAATAACAAAAATGCCAAAGATTAGCCCATCTTTTAAAATATTAATATAGGCTTTGAGAGCACCTGATTTTATCAATTATTACTTTACAACGTTTTTAGGTGTGAAATGTAATGTACCGTAAATTTTCTTTAGATAACTATTTTTTTCAATTTAGACTGTTTCGTGCTTCAACTGTAGACCACTTCATAAACAAGATATAATGATCTGCAAGCAGCCCTTCAAAGCTACAATATACATTCCTGAAACACCGTATACACGTAAATACATCGTAACAGCGGATGAAGTTGCATCAAAACAAATTTTAAGACATTCAAAGCTTCTGCAATTAAAAAATGTCTTGAAAAAAGTTAGAAATATATGTTACGATATAGAGATGAAAGTGAATAGAATGGAATTTGTGAACAGTAGGACTTCTTTACATCAAATGTATGACATAAATACTCATGTGATTTTGAATATAAAAAATTCAACAATTCCAAAACAAAGACATAAAAGATGGGCCAAACCGTGTCGCCCACCTTTAGTTAAATGCACAAAATTAACCAAAGTAAAAACAAAAAACCGTCGTCGAAGAAAGTATTGTCCTAGAGGCTTTAAATGTTTAGGAATTTTATCAGTCAAATCGCCTACTTTGTCACTCCTGATATGGAATGACAAACAAACGAATGAATGGATGTATAATTTTAATTTAAAAATTTTGTAACGATAACTCTTCCAAATACTAAATATAAATTTCCAGTTAATATGAGTTAAGAATTACCTGAACCTGCAGAAATTCCCTATTATTTACAATTTATCTAAAATAGCACAAAATCGGCCTCGGCTAACATAGAAACCCACATTTTCCACTTAATCTTTTTCCGTAATATAAATCGATTCGACTCACACAATTTTCTCTTATATCGTGAAAGATATCATTCGGATAATTGGTTTATTTCGATGTTGCAAATAAATGAAATATTAAACAAATAAGCATATTCTTGGTTTTTTGATTTTCTGTGGAGAATATTTCTAGCGTCGAAATTTTATTTAAATTTAATTAATAACGACTAAATTTAACACACTGCCACATAATAAAACCTTGAATTATGTTTTTTAAAAGTTTATGATTTTAAAATTAGGAGCTGAAGTTCGATCTCAAGTGGTAAATCCTTTGAAATTTTACTGGTATTTCCAATATTCCTTCTTTAAAACTTAATAAATTATGTTTTTTAACCCCGCAGACGAAGCCTACAAGGGTCCAATAAATTCAAGTTTTTCCGCTCGTACACTTATCTGTAAGTAATTAGCTTACATCAAAAATATACTCATAAGTGAATGGCATTACACGATAAGACATAAATAAGTAACTGATTTTCGAGGAAGTGTCTGGATTTGAAAATGCCAAATATGACGATGATTTTGAGGAAGGAATATTATCGAGACATTTAAACGGTAGCCTCCGATAAATAGACTATCACTCGATTAACCTTGTTTATATCGTCATGTGGCTCAGAGATAGTTCATATTTACATGCGCTAAGATTCCGGTTCGAGCCCTGCCGTTAGTGGTCATTTCTTAATAAGTTCGACTTTCGATGTCTAATCATGGTACATCATGGTAAAGAAATAAAAAAAAAAAAAAAAAAAAAGAATTAAAAAACAAATAGCCTTAATATTTAAGAGGTCATCAATAACTAAAAGACTCGATATATTGAGACCGAACATCGTTTCCATGCTGTCAGAAATTGCAGTTGGCGTATATACACACAATTCTTTCTATACGATTACGTTTTCTTTTAAAATTTTCTTAAGATATTTTGCAAATTAAATTTCACAGTCTCCGACCATCTGCAATTAAGTTAATCACTTACTTTAAAGTTGTTTACGGTATTAAGATAAAATATTTAAGGCATATATACCTTACAAGATGCCTTAGTGAAATTGCAAAGATTTATTTTAACGTTTACTATTTATGTATTAATTAACTCGGATATTAGTGATTTTAAAACATCAGGAGAAGCTATAAAAACAAGTAAACAAAAATAAGACGAGACCTTGCACCCTATTTTGTTTGTATAATGATTTCATCTTTCGCTGAATTAACTATCAAAATAAACAAGTGCAGATTCTTCATTTCTTCTTCTTTCAATGCGTTTTGCTGTAGCTAGATTTTCAAAGCTTTATTTTCTCATGACGTGTCTCTAGAATTTCATTTGCCATTTTCACAATACTGTCATGAATAAATATTATCTTTTTTTCTAACCCTTCATTTTTGCTCTCCTGCACCGCTTTCCCTAATAAATCCTACAAACTTCGTTGTGAGTTTGCTACAAGTGTGGAACCGTCTGTGATGTGAGAGTCTCACATTGATAGTCTTTAAATTAAAAACCATGTACGTTTTCAATAGAGCATGAGTATATTTTTCTTGGACATGATAAATTCTCGTCTTAAAAAAAAAAAAGCAATAATAATAATAATCTAGCGTCAATTTTTTGAAGATGAGACTTGTTATAACGCACTAAAAACAAATTCAAAGTCGTACTTTAGCACTTTTAAAACCTAGAATTTTAATTTCAAATGAAAAAATGGCCACTTACTCAGAAATTTTTCTCATCATAAAAACTGCTATATAAAAGTATATGAGGACTACCAAAAAAAGTGAGCATACTCTAAGAAAGTACCTACCAAATTTACAACAAAACAACGGTTATTAGTTTTCAGATTTAGGGCTGACTAGGAAACTATTCTTTGTAAGCTTGCAATATAGGTGGACGATGCTACATTTAGCTTTGCAGGAAGCCACTAATTTAAAATTATTTTGTAGATATGCTGATGATAGTCACTCAACATTTCCAAATATCTAATCTACTAAGTCAAATATCTTCTCTCAATTTTGAATCAATATCACCCTGCAATTTAATACACAACAGAAGTGGAAGGTGAAAGAAAGTCTGAACTTTCTTGAAATAGTTCTTTTCAATAGTAAAATCATAACACAAAAATTCCTAAATGTTTATATATTGTGCATGCATTACCTGCAGTGAAAATCACATAGATGACAAGATTTATTTCCTTATAAAAATATTCCCAAAGAATTAACATTAAAAACATAGCGAATGACGTGGAGGATAATATTTTTATCTCTGAAAAAAAAAAAAAATATGACGCCAAAATTAACATTTCATAGCTCATTTTAGAGATATTTTATGCTGGTCAATTTTCATATAAAACTATTTGTTAGAAATCGTGGCAGGAAAATTGCTCCCAGGAAAATTGCCCCCTGGTGAATTGACTCCCGTCAATTTGCCCCCTAAAATATTGCCCCAATGAAAACTTCTCCTCGGAATATTCCCCCGGTGAATTTCCCTCCATTAGTTTCATATAAAGGCTCACATTGGATGTTAGAAGAGAGCAAGTTAAGCAAAACCTGTAAATGTTTTCTTCATTGGTTTATATTATTTTATTTGGTTTATTAAAACTAAATTACAAATTTAATTGCAATTAAATTCTTAATTTTTAACGACTATGCTCATTTTAACACCACTTTTTTTCTAAATAACGCCCAACCTACATCCTCCAAATCATATCAAGTGCCAAGACATAAGTATTAAGGCCAATCTCTCGTTTACTTCCCTTTAACAACTTGAAAATTTATTGGCGCCTAGACGGTTTAAAACGGAATTTGGTGCGAAATTTTTTATATTTTTGTACTTAAGGTAGAACACCTTTTTTAATTTAAGCTAATAATTTTTCCTCTAATTTACTATCTTTTTTCATCAGAAGCTTAATTTTCAAAAGGTTCTCAGTTACCATTTGAAAGGCCTCGGTAAAAACAAAGTAAGAACAATTTTATGAAGGTATGTTGCAAACTAGATGTTCGCACACAGGCTTTTTCTTTCTTCAATGTATCAATGAATTTCCAGAAGTTTGGATGACATGCTGATAGATGCCCCTAGAAGCTTCAATGTCATCCTTCTACGCTTTTGTTGGCTGTCGGTAATTCCTGATCAGTTCTGTGGTACATATTCCACATATTGATGGTAAACAGCGGGTTTCGTTGAGGGGCGTTTTGAGGAGACCGACCATTGTATGTATCCTTAAAGTATTCCAACAAATCATCTACATTAAAATTGTTTCGAAACTCTTGTCACAACATGGCGAAACAATTAATTAAATTATTTGGTGGAACGAAAGCTAGAACGCATATTCTCAAATGTAATGTGAAATTATAGCCCGCATCTGTACTGTACTGCATTTGTAACCCTAAACTCTGGATGTGTTTCCAAAAGTTTAAGCACAGCTGATAAAGACAACCATTTATTTCTATATATGGTTGGGCATTCAAAATAGTCTTAATGAACAATTTTTCAAAATCGACTAATTTTTATAGTTTCTATTTATAGCATTGAAAATCTTTTGAAAAACATTGTGTATTGTTCAAAAGTAGTGTAAATACACACGGAAATATACGGCCATTTTGTTATGCATGTGCAGAATATACTTGAAAAAACATTTCAGGGAATTCTTTAAGGTTCCATCTGCAAACCAATGATTAGATTGTTTAAGAAATTGAATTTATTGTTGGGATGAAAATATCAATATTCGCTCCCGATCCCTAAAACTACTATCATTTATTTGTCTGCCGGACGCAATTATTTTTTTCCATTTTTAAAAAAAATATTTTAAAAATAGAGTTTTAAAATAGATTTCTCTAAATGGATTTTTAAAATAAAATTTTTAAAACAGATTTTCAAAATAGTTTTTAAAAATAGATTTTAATAATATTATTTTACTAAAATTCAACAAGAGAGAGCATCGTTAAAAAGAACATTCATTTTAATCTTCAATTAACCATTCAAAAGGTTTATCTTAATGAAGTAAACATTTAATACTTATTCCTATTTTTGTATCAAATGCCTTTATACTTTTGGTGTAATTAATTGGGGTAATTTGATGGGAGGCAATTCACCTGGGAGCAATTTTCCTAGTACCAAATTTATAGTTTTTGAGGTATAATGATTTACAAAAAAGGAGCATTACTTAAATAAAAAAAAATTTTAACTACTTTTTAACAATTTATTGAGTAAAAGCGCCGCATTATTTTCAGGAACGTTCATTGCCTTTCAGAGCAGAGAAGGAGAACTTTTTCGCTCATGAATATCAAGCATCACCACCTTTTTTGTCGGAAAAAGGAAATATCTGAGATCCAAATCAGAAATCGTTAAATGTTTGCATAATGCATTAGAAATAAAAATCACCACTAGTTGAGGCTAAAATATTTGTACTGTCCTTGTTGATAAATTGCGTCCTGTCTATTGTAAAATTTTTGAAGATTACGCAAGAAAAATCAAATGCCTTACCTGAAAAATCAGCTATTGACAAAATCTATTCAAAGAGTTTATTTAGTTTTGGATCAGTATTTTACTGACAGTCTGAATACAGATAGATCTGAACAGATAGAGAAAATTTCATTCAAAAACAACATTGCAGGTGAAGCTTCAAAATTGATGAAGAATCAAATAAACGCATTTTTCTTCATGCAAAAGATATTGGAAAGAAATATACACGCATTCTTATAAAGACAGTAAACAGTAATGTTGTAGTAATTGCGATATCTGTCTACAATCATATTCCAATTTGAAGCCAGTTATAGATAGAGTTCGGAATTGGCAAGGATCTAAAATTTTTTCATGTACCTGAAATATAATCAAGTATTGGTCCTAGCTTTTCCAGCAGTTTTTTTTTTAACATGCAGTTAATTGCCGCGATACAACATCGGCTATATATGAAAAATCAAAAACGTTGTTTTATGATGCATGGAAGCTTTCCCCAAATACTAATTCTTTACTTGAGAAACTAGCAACAATAAAGAAACCTGACGAAATCTGCGGCAATGCTTATAAGGTGCTGGAAAAGTATTTCATTAAATTGTACAACCCTAAATCAAACTACAATTGTTTATTTAATATATAATTGTTTTTTTAAAAAAAGAAAGGAGGATTATTTTACAACTTGTGAGTTTGTAAATTCTACACTTATTGAAAATGGTTTAGACAAGGATATCTCCAAAACTATAGATTTCTAACATAAGGTTTCTATATGAAAATGGATCAGCATAATATTTTCTTAAAAATGAGCTATAACATGTTAATTTTAATGAAATAAATTTTTAGTCCAGCTGCAGGTGACGTTTGGCCTAAAATGACGTCATCTCCTCTTCTGAATATTTAGCAACCCCTTCTTATTTTGATTTATATGGCGTAAAGAAACTCAGAGCCAAGTTTCATATTTTGGTTCGAATTTCAACAATTATACTGCTTAACAACCCTGACAAAAATACACAATAGCCGGAAACTCAAAAACAATTTTATGCCTCAAAAGGCAAAATTTTCAGTTGTTGCTAAGACGTTGACAATTCGAAAGGAATAAATAAATAAATAAATAAATTAATAAGAAACAAGTTTGAGTTTATCAAATTTATTATTTTCAAGGTCAAAAATAAAAACAAATTCACAAACTTGATAGCAACAATAGCAACAACCGAAAGCAAAAAAAAAATATATGTATATAT
>JAUZNK010004879.1:0-10224 GCA_035046665.1 Euphysa ruthae | reverse complement strand
CATAAATCATTAAATTATATATAATATATATATATATTATGCCTATGTGCATGATTTTTAGAAATTGGTTTTGCGGCTTAGTTTTGGCCTTGTTCACTGTCGGGTGTATTTACACTTTATATTGTTTCGTTCACAACTTTTTTCAGTGCTCTAATTTGATATTATCTATGCTATTGATTTTATGTTTATTCTGAGCATGCTATCAATAGCTTTATTTGCTGCCTATAGTTTGGAATTTGTTATTTAAGCTGATAATTTAGCTTTGTCTAAAAATATAATTATGCAAGTAGTTTATTTACAGTAGTATTTGCAAACATTTTAATCATAGATTTAAATATATATTTAGTCTCTATGGTGGTCAATATCAGCATTATTTCTGTTTTCACGTGGTAGCAATAATGATAAAATGTCACTCAACCATATTGTTTTTGCAGTTGCGCGTCGCAATAATGGCCATTTCAATCCAGTTAAAGCCATTAATTTAATTTAATTCTTTCGTTTCCTTGAAGGCAACCTCTTCTGTTTACAAAACAAACCTTTACACCTGCTTTTGCAGTATCTAAAGACAATGCCTGGGCGTACCAGAGAGCAATAAAGATCAAACTGCCATTGAAACTATATTGACTATGGCAACCTTCAAAAAGTAGTGCCTATTTTGAAACCCAATAAAAATGGCTAGTTTTCAGAAAAAAATTTTATGGTTCTCTGTAGGTTTGATTTTAGAGCACATTTAGCTCAAATTTAAAGTGAAATGGGCAATCATTTCTAATGGGCGATTTTCCGAAAAATGGCATCATCATCATCATCATAAAAAAAAAATTTTTAAAAAAATCGCTGACCAAATTTAGAAACGACTGTGATAGGTACTTTGAGCAAACAAACAGATTCAAGTAAAATTTTAGATCAAGTGGTTTTCTATGTATGTAAATCCAGATATTTTTTTTGGGCCATCAATTTAAGTTACAGATAGCAATTACTGGATATTTTCAATTTGTTATCCCATCAAATTAGATAAACCATTATAATGTGTCAGACGCTGATGAGCTGAAAGCATCTACCAAACTCAACATAGGTTTATATGTATTTTTAAAAAGCATGGGAATTAAAATAATTTTGTACCTCTTTCCAATTGTCTCACCCAATACAAGGTATCATCTTTTGTTTTATTTGATCGCAGAGCTAAAAAGTTAATAAAGTTGTGAAAAAAAGTAATTTAAAAACACCTCAAAAACTCAAAAAAATCCAGATAATTCTCGTTAGTAAAACTCAAAAGATATCATAGAACATAATAAAACACAATGCCAAATTTCTTTATATCCACTTTTTTCTATTTTTATAGAAAAAAAAAAAAAAAAATGATCTTCCCAATTTACTATAACTCGTATCTTGAAATGGAAAATTTTAGGGTTTTAAACTCAATTAATATTTTAAGATAATATATCTATATATTTAAATATACTTATATATTTTATATATTTAAATATCTGTTGTTTCATCTTTGGAACCATTACATTTTCGAAATTTAAATTAAAGATTACATTCTAAAAAATGATCACACCTATTTCAAGCTTGTAAATCAGTTTATTGAACCTTAAAACTTGAACAATAAAATATTATAAAGCCAAAAAAATCAAAAAAAGTATCAAAATAAGCTATTTATTATTCATTTATAGATCACTGGAGAACAATATGACATCTAGCAGATAGCAATTATAAATTAATTGTTTAAAATTGTCATTTATCTATTAACTGTCTGATTTAAAAATATAATATGTCAGAAATTAAACTCTACTATTTAAATCTACCATGTTCAACTAAAGACATTGTCAAAGCCAAAATATAGCTTTTGCTAAAAATTAACATTAAAGAAGGGTTGAGCCACAGTCTGTTTGAAGAAAAATGTCATCTTGTTAACATAATTATTAAAATTCAATCTGTTTTTAAACTTGTATGTTGGTTAAACCTTGGAATCCAACTTAATACCATAATTTAGGTAACCTGATACCATCAAACTTGAAAATGATATGTTAAAAATAAAACTTTGAACTGATTTTATATTCCATAGCAAACAAATCCTAATATTTTTTTTATATCTTACCATTCGTCATTCGTTGTGAAAAAACACGTTCTAATTAATCATTCATTTTCGCGATTTATGCTATTTAGCAATTAAAGAAACTAGATACTATTAATAACAAAAAAAAAATAACAATACCCATCCGTTAGCCACATTTGTTAACATGACAAAGATGCATTGAAATCAGAGAGTAGTCTAAACCTCTTTGGTTGTAGTACTGTTTTTTCAACCTGAGAAAAGGATTCCTAGGTTAAGAGATCTAGTAAATTGGGAAATTTTATTATTTTTAGTAAGAAGTAGGGTTTATTTAGCAAAACAAGGGAATTTACAGAAAAATTGACAAATCTTTATTTTTCCTTGTACATGTGTTTAATCAAAATTTCCTGGAATTTCCATTAAAAGGAGAGGCTTTTTAACTTTTCAAATTAATATTTCGTTAATAAATGTCTTTTATATCATTAACGTAAAAAAAAAAAAAAAAAAAAAAAAAATATTTCATTGATTAAAGAACACACTCACAGTTTTCTCTGAAAACGACTGTGTGTTTCTTGATTGTGTTGTAGATATTTCTCATTTTGTGTGTACTCTTCTCATATGTGTCAGAGATGGAGCGAAGACTTTTGTACAGATCGTTATATTCATCACCCACATGCCTCAAGATATCACAATGGGATGCTAAAACAATATGGAGAAAATAATACCAATAACAAAACCTCAATACAATTTTTTACAAAAGAACCAAGAAAAATGGTTACAGATGTTTTTATTTTCCACATAATGTTCTTAGGAGGTTTTCTAAGATTCAAGTAATATCAGTTCGATATCACTTATAGTTTTTTTACAAGAATTCAAGGTAAAAATAAAATGCTCTTTCTCAAAAGTTTTCTGTTTTCATTGCAAGACATTTCACTTAGTTTCTCAGAGATTCACTCAAATTGCTCTGAATACAATTTTAAATAAAATAACAAAAATAAGCAAAGCAAGAAAGAATATTCAAATAATTTAATTATAAACTCCTAAAAATGTAAAAGGGTAACTTGCATCATTTTATAAGTACAATTGTATTAATTGTAGTAATGAAAAAAGGTTAACAACGTAAAAAAAGGAAAGAGAACGCTTTTTGCTATGGAACTAAAGAAACTATAGCAGGAAAAAGCCTGTTCAAGTGGAGAAGTTTTGTGATTACCATAAGTACAGGATTTAAAGAAAACTTTCTTTTGCTGTTTATAACATAATTCATTAAAAGGAACTGCAAATATCTCTAAGACTCAATGAGAAATCTATTAATAATCTATTAAGTTTGCAATATTAACAGAAAACTGATATTATACGGATAACCAGTATGCCTTCTATGAACACTTGAAGGTCTTCAAGAATGCTATCTTATAAAACGCGGAGAAAATATTCTCACCTCTTTTTAAGTTTATTCATGAGTAAATTGAGTGGCTCCTATCTGCTAGAGAGGATAAAAAATGAAAAATTTTTACCATGCTGTAGCCAGACCCTGCACATTTATCTTAGTCTCACTGTCCCATTTTCCATCAAAATGATAATGAAATTTAGTAAGCATACACATGTTTGTAAAAGAAATCAAGGCAGGCAAAAATAACCTTAATGCAGCAATTAGAAGTTGCCACAGCATTCATTTTTTTTTGTCAAGCCAATGATTTTTCTGTGACTCTTAATTTATCTCAATATATAAATCCATGAAAAAACCAAAATACTGTAGTCTTTTCGAAAACTTAGCAAATAAATATGAAAGGGATTTAAAACTGTCCAAAACCTGGAATATGGTTTTTGAAGGAAAAAAGGATTCCTATGTTGAAAAAGTTACTGATTCAAGTCTAGCTTTATGGTAGCAATGAAATTCATGTTTGTGTATTTTAACTTGGTTACCAACATTTTGTAAAGAATTTTAAATAAAATTCCTTTTGTTAATATTTTCTGCATCCTCAAAACATACACAAACTTTTTCAATTACTGCCTTTCAATTCCTGAGTTGAATAAGTTAACAAGTCAAAATTATTCAATATGCCATTGCTGTTTGAACAAAATGTTAATGTGCCTTTCTTTGTGACTTTCAACATCGCCTGGAATAACAAACATTATTTTTGTAACAACTGTAATTTCCTAGCAAGATAATTTCAGAAGCTTTTTAAATCCTGTAATGTTAACTGAGACAGACAACCCACATATCGATGTTTTTCAGGGAGTTTTTAACACAAAATGAGACTAATCAGATTGAAAGATAGATGATGGTCCAACTATTCCATGTTCTTAACAGCTTGAACATCCATTATAATTTTGAGAAATCTCTTCATTTGTGAAGGCATCAAAGACGATTAAAAAAAAAATTTAAAAAAATTCACATAGGAATGTTTAAATGGCAAACAAATTAAAATTCTAACTTATGCTAGAATTTTTATTAACTCATTTGACCAATATGTTTCCATAGAAACAAGCTATTTTTGTTCATATAATAATATAAATTTTTATATTTAAGATATTTTAAAAATTGGCAAGGAAGAATATTTAGAATAGGTATTGCAGAGATCTTTATATTTTGTTTAATTGATTCAGTCATATAGTTTTCACATTTGAAAATTACATTCTACAAAAAAACCAACTGTTTTATCCGTTTAATGAGGAGTTCATAAAACGAGAAACGGCTAGGGGTGATAAATCAACCTCAAAATTGTAAATTGCCTATATCCTGGAACAAAATTGAAATAATACCTTTTCCTCAACTTAACCATTAATAATACTCAATCATGGCACAGTTTAACCAATTATTTAAGTTTAGTAATCTGTAACTCGCCTTAAGACTTGTTATATATTTAGAAGAATAAATATTATAAAAAAAGTTTCTCTAATGTCTCGATAATTACCACATAATATGTTCCAAATATATAAACATAATAATCATACAGGAATATTTCAGACTTTTACATGTTTTACAAGTAAATTTTTATTCTAAAGAATGTCCGAGGGTTAAAAGATCTCTTTAATAGTCCTTTAGCTTGTTAAGATTATATTATATGTGTTATATTCACCAACGTTATATTAAATATAAAATGACATATTTGGCTATATCTGGCCCCATTATTAGAAAATGGGAACGTCTTTTTAAAAATATGAACAAAAACTATTAGTGTCGTCATATTATAACCTTCAATCAAAATTTATTTTAAAAAAAATTGATTCTATAGGATTCGGTCAGTTTTGCCATGAAATAAAATTAAGCTTAAAATCAGTAATGCATATTGGGGGTTTTAGTATAGTTCAATGAGAATAATAGAATTTTTCATTTGACTAGAGCTTCTTAAAAAGTAGCTACTTATTTAAAAAGTACTTATTATTGATTCTAACCCCATACCCCTTTCATAGCCACTCATAATCAATTTGCCTTGTAGGAGAAAATATATTAGAGAATAATAAAAACTTTTATTGCTTCTATACTTTACTTTGAGCCAAATTTCTAGAAAAGAAACCCTTATCTTTTACCTTGCAGCTTTTCACCATTGATTTTCATTTGAGAAACCAAAAAAAGAAATTTGTTTTTCTAAAACTTTTTCCTCGTTTATAAAGGGCCCTCCCTAATGCCTATAAACTTACACTGATTTTTTAGAGTCCGGATGCTAATATCTGCTTTAATAAAAGAACTTTCTGGATTTAATGTGCTCAATGCAGCCCAAGGCGAACTGAATAAAAATGCATTCCTGGTACCCATACTTCTTGTAACAACAACTTGATTTTTCAACAGCTGACTGCGCTTGCTATGTCTGATTGAAGGAATGAAGAATGAACGGCGACCAATAATTATCTTGTTTTCATAATATTTAGGTTTGGTAAATGTTTTATGTTTATGAATTTGTATGTAACTGATTTCTGATCTTTTAGCAGGTTGAGTTGGAGGAGTCTCATCACCAAGTGACTAAAAAAATTAGGTTTACAAAAATTATTCTAGGATAACCTGTAATTATATATTCAATTCATTCTCATTTTTTTTCTACTAAGCAAGAGCCTTTTTTTAATAATTTTAAAGTGTTTAACTAAATTTTATAAATAGCACAGCTCTATTTGGTTTTTAATCAAAGGATCTCAGAATGATTGAATCTCAAAATCATAAACAAAACTAGCACAAAAAAGTTGGTGCCAGGAAGCTGACTTTGCATAAAAATAACATTGTATTTTTAAAAGGAGTTGCCATAAAAAAAAAATTTCATGTTATTTGGAAGCCGCAAAACCAAGTTATTTTGAAACATGAAGATAACCATAAAGGTTTATTTCTATTATTTACCAAAGGAAAACTCATTCATTTACGAAAATAGTTTTGTATATAATTAAAAATCAGCCAATAATTTTAGTAATATCAGGATAAATACTTATCATATAACCCTAAACTATTTTTGTTGCTATGTAAATAATTTTTAAATATCTTACCAAATAGAAAGTATCTAGCCCTTTCTTCAAAAGTTGCAAATTGTCTTTATGGACGGCCAAGCTTTCTTCATAAACTTTCATTAATTCATTCCATTTTTCCATATTTTCAGTACCAAGGTAATGTGCCAAAATATCTAACAAAAAATTTAAACTATTTTGATTTTTTAATAGCAATTAAGTATAAAGCATTAACATAAAAATGATGAAAGTCAATTTGTTAACAAATTACAGACATTACAGAATCACCGTCAGACATTTAACAGATATTTTCACAACTTAAGGTTTTCAAATTTACCACAGTCTATCCAGGGGGAGGTTGTTTTCATAGGTCAAGGTGACACGAGAGATTGAGCAATGCAACATACTCACTTTTGGCTAGATTAAACTCATACTCTCCATTAAAACATTGAGTTACTTTGAAATGTGAATCTTGCCTTCCAAAGATATTGTAAGTAACAGAAAAATCATTTACACATTTATCACCTGCAACAGACCATTTTTTAAGCTGAAAATAAAATTAAAGGTTAATACAATTTATAAAAATGCTTCCTTCTATATCTTATAAAAATACTTCTATATCTAACAACAATTCAATTTACATCCAGATTTAAAAAGCTATGGGAACTAGTTATTAGGCATGAAAAACTAATAACTATATAGTTTTTGACTTTAAATTTAGAGCAATTGACAAATTGAAAAAATTTTATATAGAATGGGATTCAAAACAAGCCGACAGATGCTGCTTTATAAATAAAATTAAAAATTGAAGATATTTGCACTAATATAAATATTTGCTGGAAATTGTGCAAGGCGAGAACATTGGTCAAATAATGCTTTCTATATTGTCACCTTGAACAAAACCAGGTATAATTATATGTGGTGCTAGTATGTTAAAAAAAAACATTGTTTTGGTCAAGTAGAAGGTGTGCATCCTTGTGAATACAAAATAGCAGACATGATCTGACACAGACAATGACGCTAAATACTTTTATTTGGATAATTGTTGTATAAGAGGTGGAAATACCTGTTGAAAACTTTTAAAAGATAATAAAAATAAAAAAATGATTAAGGTCAAAAACAAATCATACATTATATATTGTAAAAATAGATGTAACTTTTATATCATTCATAGTAAAGGAATTAATGCTGTTCCATTTATATCAGAGAACTCTAAAAAATATACATTACCTTTTCTGCTTTAATGAAATTTGTTAACTCAAAGAAATAATCACCAGCTCTCTCAATTTTCTTTGTAATATTAGGGAAACTAGTATAATTTAACTTGATCTCATCAAACATCTCGATAACTAGGTTAATTTCAGATACATAATTGTTGTAAATATCAGATATTTGCCTCATTTTCTCTATTAATTTATCATGCTTTACCAGCTGCCCCTGAATTAAAACATAATTAAAATAAAAGCATAACTTTTTCACAATAAATTTTTTTGAAGAATGCAAACTTCGACATATTTTTTAATACTACAAAATAATTATCCAAAATGAATTTTTAGATCAGTCAAAACTAGGTATCATTTTACACTCATAAATATTTCTGTCTTGTGATAAGGCAGTTGAATTCCATTGTAGAAAAAGAAATACTCAAATTCACTGCAACGACATTGTTTTAAAACCATTATTTAATATATGCATTAAACCTAAAATTTCAAAACTTTCCTTTAGACCAAAAAAGTTTCTTTTCTCACCTTCCACCAGATATTTTTAAACAAATTTTGGTTAATTTTTGTATTGTAAGTTAATACTTTACCATAAAAATGTAAAATGTAAAAATTAATCTTGGCATATTACTATCAGGCTCTAATGGCTTATAATGGTACGTGTGAGAGTGAGCGCATATGTTGATGTAGCACTTATGACCAAGCATGAACAAAATTTTGACCACTTTTTTCGATATTTTGGTCAAATATTGACCAATTATTAAGCACTGTAAATTTAAAGCTCTGAAGTATGGTCTCAATGACTAAAAAATTTTGGAAGTAGATAACACAACAATTGTTAAAGAAAAGTGTACTGAAAACTGTTATTATAAACATTTTTTGCAGTGGCTATTTTTCCTCTTAAATAATGACATATTATAATTATCAAACAATATTTATTATAGAACATCAAAACAATCATAATTGAGAACAGAAGGTTTTCTAAAAATAAAAAATATTCTTTGAAATTTTTTCCAGCTCTTTGATCAATCTTGTTTTTATAGTGAAAGCTCCTTTTAAACAAAAATTGTAAGGCAATAAATTGGAAATGACAGAGCCCATTTTGACATCTGTAAACTGGTTTAAGAGCCCAAACAATTGGTTAAAACGTTAAAATTTATCAAGATTTTTTAAGATATTTATCGGGTTTACTCAAAAAGTAACATTTTCAGGTTACTAAACTTTCTATCTGAAGCTAATTATAACTTCTTATAAATTTTATGTGTCCAAACTGACTAACTCTGGATATGACACGGAATAAAAAAATTACCTTTGCTGCATCAACTTGCTCTGCATAACCAACAGAAGATTCTAATTTTTCTATCTCACAAGCAACAATGCATTCCATGTCAGCTGTCTGATACAAGTCTGGATTTATTTCCATTATATTCTTTTGATTGTTCCACACCATCCCAGGAATTGAAACTGAATATTTCAGAGAAAATATAGGTTATTTGACTAGCAAAATTATTTTCATTTAACTGTTAAGTGTAATAGCTGTTTTTATTACATTGTAGGGCGTTTTTACATTTATGACAAGAGGCTATTACTCTTTAAGCTTTTGAAGGGTTAAGATAACCTTGGTTATGATTCAAGCCCACAACAAGAAAATAAATTATTTTAAATAGTTTTTTTTTTTTTTTTTTTTTAATTAGATTAAAAAAAATCAGATACTTGCCTTATTTTCTCTATTAACTTATCATGCTTTACCAGTTGCACCTGAATGGAAATTAAACTATACTGAAAAATCTCTTTGTAACAATAAATGCACCATGTCCATTTTTTTTGAAGATTGCAAACTTAGGAAATATCTCTAAAACTGCTAAATAATTATTCAAAATGAATTTTTAGTTAAATCAAAAATATTAAAACAAATGAATACTTCTATGTGTTTTATAAAGACATAAGCAAAAAAAAAAGAAGAGTAAGCATTTTCTGACCTCTTCCAGAAAATCCAAACTGATCCTACCAACATCCCACCTCATAATTTGAAAAATTTCAAGGCAGAGAGGGGAAAGATAGGTAAAATATAATTTAACACACATCAACAATTGTTAAGTCAATATCATTGGAGACCTAACAATAAAAAAAGCAGACCAACCTGTACCCTTGCTCTCACATTTACGACTACAGTCCGCAAGTGAAGTCTCAAATTGCTCTTCCAACTTTTCAATTTCACTTGAAATAGCTTCATTTAGTTGTAAGAGCTCTTCATGGATGGTTCCAGTGGGTCCAGCTAAACGGTTTCCTGCTTCATAAGTAAACTCTTGGAACTTTGTTCCACTAAATGCAGCGTTATATTTTTCTGATATATAGACAAAATAATCTTTAACTTCAAGCTCAATTTGCTGTTTTCCATTGATTAAGTTTACTTCATACTGAAAAAAAAATTAATAAGTAAGCAAGCGAGCAAGCAAGCAAGCAAGCAAGCAAGCGAGCAAGCAAGCAAGTAAGTAATTATCAAGTATTTTTCTGCCAAAAACAAAC
>JAUZNK010004878.1:0-10224 GCA_035046665.1 Euphysa ruthae | reverse complement strand
AAAAAAAAAAAAAAAAAAAAAAAAAAAAAAAAAAAAAAAAAAAAAAATTTTCAATATAAAGAAGATTTTGTTCTAAAATGACTTTGGTTTGAGCCTGGGCACAAGCGAATTTTCGGCAGGTGGTTCCGTAAGGTATAAGGTGCTTTTTATCATTCTTTAACTTAGTGTAAAACTATAAGGGTAGTGATTTTGATAAAACCTCAAAAGTTTTTAGGCCTAAGGTTTCTGTGCTAGATTAAATTTTCAAAATTTTGAAATACTTCCTAATGTAATCCAAAATTTCAGCATAGTCAGTTTTTGTTTTGAAAAAGTTATAAATACTATTTGCAGTTTTCGGGTCATAAATTATACCTAGGTTTCAAAAGGATAATTTTGAGCAGGTGAAAAGTGTGAAAAAAGTTGAAAAATGGATTGCCAGAAAATTTTGTTTTAGGCCTAAAATGGCAATAGTTGGGCATATTCTGGTCCAGTATCAGAACAAAATTTTTCTATTTTTTAATGAGAAAACCATTTCTACATTTTAAATTACTAAAGTTGCAACATAATCACCACCTGGGCATGCCTCGCCCAAAGATTGTTTATGATGCGTTAAATCCTTTAACATGAACTTTTGAAAAATCAAAGATTAAGAAAAAAAAAAAAAAGAATTTCCTGAAGAATATCGAAAAATGACATTTTTTAATAGAGGTTGACAATAATTTAGTCAAAAATGTAAGAATTAAATAACAGTAAGAAACTTGTGAATGAATGCAGGAACTGCCAAATAAAAAATATTGGCTCAACTTGAAATTTTTTTATTATAAAAAGATTAAACTCGAAGTATCAAAATTAAAAAAAATATATATAGTTATCACATCATTTTATATATATTGCAAAATTTGTTTGTGACCTCGAAGAACAAAAATTTTGGTCTGTGAACTCGAAAATCAAAAGCATGCTTAGATTTGGTACACAGGTTAATTTGAAAATATCTAAAACAAGAAAACCAAGATTTATTGTACACAATTAGAAAGATATTGCAAAAAGAGTACCTCTGTCGCATAGCTCAAAGCACAGAAAAAATAATTAAATCTGAATAATCAAGTAAAATTTCAGTGACTTTTTAAATTATGACTCTGTTTTGGTTTTAAATTTGAATCAAGCCTGTGTTTTATAAAAATTAACCCTCGTTTTCAATCTAATTAGTTGTGCTATAACGTAATTAGTTGTGTTATATAACGTAATTAGTTGTGCTATATAACGTAATTAGTTGTGCTATATAACGTAATTAGTTGTGCTACATAACGTAGAACCAAAGCTATATACACATTCAGATATCAATTTTTATCTTATCTTTAATGAGCTGATACATTTTTACAAGCTATAGCATTACAAAAAATTGTATCAAAGCCTGACCATGAGAAAAAGCAAAACATTTTACACCAAATTTCATTTGTTTGAAGCCTATTACCTATAACTTTAAAATTTAAGTTATTAGAAGTAATATTTTCTGGAATTATAAAATATTTCTAGCTGAAGTGGAACATAATTTCTCAAGGAAAATGATTAAAGCTTTGTTTTCATCATAAAGAATTTTTTTTTTTTTTAGGAAATCTAAATTCTTACTGACTTTTTTATGTCCTATTGTGTAGTTTTAGAAAAAATAATAAACAGTTCTGGAGAAAAATTTACCAAAATGTAAACAAATGTAATTCTAAGCAATATGACAAACATAGTTAAATTTATAGGTTCCAAACCAGCTTTGCAGAGTTTCAATAGTACTTAGATAAGCATCATACGACCATCATAAAACAGATAAAAATTTCTTGAAAAACAAATCAAAAAAGTCATTTAAAAACTAAATTTACTTCTTCCAGGTTCCAGGAATAAGGATTGAGCTGCTAAATTTCACACAATCACATGGCAGAATGCTATTCATCATATTATTTAACTATACAAAACAGAGTTTAATTTAAAAAAGAAATCAACAAATATTGAGGAAAATTTAAAAACGCTTTTTTGGTCCAAACACGATCTTTGTTATGTTTAATACCCAAATATGTGAATATATATAAAATATCTTCCTTTACATTCCATGGTCTTACATCTTTACACAAAATTGCTGAAAAACTAATGGGTCGGTTTGTAAATTTGTGTACTGACAAATAAAACTGTGAAAAATATCAAAAACATAAAAATAAAAGTAAAATAAAAGTCAGTACCCACAACTCTAAATTCTGACTAAATATTTCTAGTCTATCATCATATCCCACTAACTAGATCATAACTTAATGTAAATAAAACCTTAGGAAAAATTATATTAATTAGACATACCATACCAATGGATTGGTTCTTCAGCAGCACTAATAACTCATCGCTAGAAATACCACGTGGAACCTAAAATTGAGCAAGAAATGAAATCTAACATCACAAGAGAAATTAAGATCTGATAATATAAAACTTATATAAATCAAAATCTAATACACTTAGGATTACGGGAACTTTCAATAAAATATGGTTTTTAAATATCTATTTTTTTTTAGTAATATATATCTATACATTGGTTGAAAGTCATTTAGTACATAATTAAAGTTAATTGAGGAACATAAAATACAGTTTCGTACGAAACAACTATTTTATTGTGCTATTTCATCCTGCTCTTGCCCAGGATGTCATGAGACAGACGTAAAATATAAAATGAAGTAACAAAAAATAAGTCAATAAAAAAAAAAAAAAAAAAAAAAAAAAAAAGTGTTTCAAGTAATTTGAGTAGAATGGTCTCCAGCTATAGTTGGCTGTGGATTTACCTGCATCCCACATAAGTACTTTTGATTCGCCAGTCATTTGATCCTGTGTTTGGGAAAGATTATTTCAATAGATTATCATATCTTCTGCTGGTGGTAATTAGGTTCTAAGGCTAATGTTTTTGGATGTAACCATTTAAAACCAAGTTTTGTAATGTTCAGTTGCTCTAGAGGTGTTCCAATTCCCCTTCATACTGTCTTATTCAATGCTACAAATTTTACGTATAATGTCTAATGAAATGAAATATCGAAATAAAATTTTTTAGTACGAAACCGTATTTTATGTTCCTCAAATAATTTCTACACATTATAAATTTCTATACAATAAATTTTGTCTGGTTTAGCGTGAGCGGAGCAAAGATATTTGTAAATTGCATTTGTGGTTTATAACTTCTTTCCATCTAAGGCAATAAAGCATTCGTTCTTCAAATGTTGTTAATTTATATAATGGAATTATTTTTGATCTAACTTCTCTAATTAGTCTTAGCAACTTAAGGTAACCACCTGACAGATTTTAGGATCATTTGCAGAAAAATAATGAAGAGAAATACCAGATTTAGAATTATTTTTCCTTTACTATCACCTTTCAACTAGCTGGAATTATTTTTTACTTCACTTTTGGGACTAATAATTTTTCTGCTGTCCACCTTTCCTACCTTTTAACCTCTTAGATAGACAGGAACACTCAAGCTTCCTCACCATAAAAACATTGATCAAAGGAAATTGAATAGTTAGATATATTTCAGACAAACTTACAAAGAAGATTATGTGATTATTAACCTTATCAAGTTTTAATACATTAAGTCAAGTGAAATGTTTTTGTTGAAATGCATAGAAAACAAAAATTATGCACTATTATACTAATTATACATAAATATACACTTCAAAGGTGATTGTGATCCGAATTCACTCCCAGCTTAACTTAAACTCCTGCTAGAAATTTTTTTTGAACCTATGCCAATCAATTTTGTGATTATTTTAAAAATCAATTGGAGACATTTACAATACAAAGAATCTTTTTAGCTGACTTTTTTTTGTACATCCTAATATATTAAACTTATTTCCTTAGTTGTTCAGGTTTTTCCTGGTTTCTGTGCTTTTATCAGATTGATTGGCTATCACGCATTGAGTATTTTACCTATATTTCATTTTAGTGTGTGATTGTAACTAGAGCATTTAGAGATTTTTCACACCACAAGTCAACAGTTGGAGCAAAAATAAAAATGTATTTTACCGGAAACTCTTCCTGAAGCAGAATCCTCCCAACATCAAACCTAGAGGTAATATACAAGAATAGCTTTTTCTTCAGTTTTGAACTTTTAATTTTCCGAAATTATGTCGTTCTGTAATTAAGTAAATACGAATCATATCAAAATTGACAATTTTATTTTGAAAGATTTATTTTTAACAACTTTAAATAAATAATCAATCTAATATTTTTTCTTTGGAGTATCATATAATTAAAAACTTTTTAGAGTGTCTTCTCTAGCTGAAAAAGTTTATTGAAAAGACGAAGTTTAAAAACTATAATATTTAAATTTTATAAACATTTACATACAGTAAATTTTCAAAATTTCAAATTGTATATTTTAAAACTTGGGAAGTAATACTTCAAACTATTTAACCTTGATTAAAACTTGTTCTCTTAGGGTGAAGAAAGTAGATTATGCACCCTGGCATTATATGCATAGGGAATATTATTTAATAGTATTCCCTACGCATATAATGTTAATTACATCATATTTTATTTTGAAATTTGGGCCAAGTTTAAAAAAAAAAAAAAAACTTTTCTTTACGACAAGTATGTGTTGAGATAAATACTTCCCAAAGATAAAGGCTTGCCTGTAACATAATAACATTTATATTCTTAACTACACCACAACAATTAAAATGCATTTATATTGACACAATTATTTACTTTTATATAATCTTTTTCAATCAGGAGTATGTTAAAAGAACTATTAGTAAACATAAGAAATTTAAAATGACTTTTAAAATGTGGGGGTTGACAATAAAAGTACTTCAACAGCCATACTTGTTTTTAGACATTTCTATGATTGATATGCCAGTCTTTGAATCATTGTTGAATATAGTATGAACAGCGGGGGCTGGACCTCGCCATCTTGGAAGTAATGAAGGGTGAACATTGATAGCACACCTAAAAATTAACTGTTTAAAAATAATTTTAAGTAACCACTTGAGTTTCTGCAAAGTGATCAGATTTGAACATCCAATGCCTTTACATCAAACTCGAACAAAAAAATTCTAATTTCTTGAACAAACACGCACAAAAGCAAGCAAGCAGGCAGGCAGGCAGGCAGGCAGGTAGGCAGGCAAGCAAGCGAATGAGCGAGTTTCATTTAACATTTTGTTAAACAAGGGTTTTAAAATTTACAAAAAAATACTTACTTTTTAAACTGGGCAATTATAGGTGCAGGTATGAAATCTCCAAATGAAGCAACCACAGCAATATCATAATTTGTAGGAAGACTGAAATGACATCAAAGTATTTAATAGAAATAAGCAAAACCATGTTCAACACAAATTTTGGTGGCGGAAATATAACTGTATCTGGGTAATTTTGGGACGCTGAATCCAAATATCATGTCTATTTTCCTTGATTAGCTCTAATTTTTTGGCTATGTAACTTGCCTTAATTATGCAAAATTCCTGTTTTCTCTGTTCAAGTCAAAGCCTAAAGGAAAAATATACACATGTTTGTATGCAGAAAGTGTTTATAAACGTTATACATAATGCTAAATAGATATACACTCAATGAGCATGAAATAGACATACTTTAAATAAAAGATGTCCATAAATATCATACATAAAAGCTATATAAATTCTCATGAAAGCAAGAAATCAGTAAAAGATTGAAACAAGTTTGAAACAGAGAAGAAGATATAAGACTTAAAAACAGAAATAATAAAATGGATGTTATAAACTTGACCTGTTGTTACATAGCCTTATTACCTTCTTTTACAAAACCGGTCTGATATTATGTGGTACTTAAAAATTAAAAAGTATTTAAAAATTTAATAAATTAGAAAGATATATTATACCCATGCTTCTATTTTTAGTAAAAATAATGACATATACTACATTGTGTAAGAATCACCCTGACTCCTTTTGTTACATATGCGGAGGATACAAAACAGGAGACAACAGAAAACCAATTACAGACTTAGTTAAAAAAGTTTAGTTGGCTTATTTTAGAATTAAACTTGAAGATCAAGACAAGATCAAGACAAGATATGGGCCTCTCATGTAAAACCTGTGTCGAACATTTGCGGCAATTGACACACTGTTCAAGAAATGCGATGAGATTTAACAATGGTTTGGAGTGGGGCAATGAATCATGTTGATAATTTTTAACTTTGTTTGATGTGTTTAACTGAAGTAAACAACAAGCGGAAGTCTTTGAACTAGCAAAATATCCCAGCAGCAACTAGACCTGTACATCCCAGTGTTGAGACCTTCCTGAACCTGTCTACAATGAATTACTTGATCTTCCTGTTGAGTTATCATAACAACAGACTTCAAATCATGATGGAGTTACTGATAATGAAGTTGATAAAGTGTACATCTAACCAACCAGTAACGCTTAACCAAAAGCATCAAAGTGAGTTAATAAGGAACCTAAGTCCAAAGCATCAACTGAACTTGTGGCATTTCATCTCAAAAATATGAGCCAGTGTACAAAAATTACCTACAGAATACGTGATGAAGAGTTTGTGCAATTTTTCGATGAGCAACCGAAGATTGTTTGTTGTAAAGATATACGTGGTGTGCTTATAAAACCAGTTGTTGGAGAGTATGCCCCTGATATGTGGAGGCTGCTCATTGATAGCTCTAAACGAAGCTTAAAATGTGTTCTACTACACAACACTAACGCTTATGCGGTGACACCTATCAGCCATTCTATAACTATTAAAGAGAAGTACGATGCTATTAAAGATGCGCTAAAACATATCAACTATATTGAACATCAGTGGATTATATGTGTTGATCCAAAGATGGTAAACTTAAAGCTAGGACAACAAAGTGGCTTCACCAAATATCCATCTTTCTAACAGAAGAAATTTTTTGGATTTTTCTAGAATTAATCATTTATACCACACTCCAAATCCCCTTCTTGAAACACTACAAAATTTCATTTTGGTTTCATCTATGAAATATTTAAAAAAATACTGAACAATGAAAAAGTGGTAAGGGCGAGAACACAAAATAGAAATAGAGTTAAGATTTCTGCAAATATATCAGCAAGAATGCCTTTTCATTGTACAAAAAGATTAAAGATTACTTCTGACCAAAAATATGAAAAAATACGGCTTTTAGCAGATTAAGAATTATAAGCAGATTATATTGTCCGACACCTAATATTAGGGTTTTGCTGAATCAATCTGTCGCCTTCCACATTGTTACAGACTTATGGTAACCTTTTTATATAGTAGGTATGACTTTATTTTGATTCTGATATGTTGTTGAAAAGAGTTCTGCAATATTGGGAGTGAAATAAGTCTGTGGTTGTGATTTATTTTTTGTGTGGTGTTGGGATTTTCTCCAGATCTATAAGTGTGCCTAAAATCTGTGAATATGTGGGGGCATTAAAAACAAGTACGATGAGGTTATTGAACGACGTAAAACCACAAACAACATATTTTCTATTGCTAATAAAATAACTTTATTTATTTAAAGGAAGGTTAGATGATTGTGTGATAAAACAAACCTTCTACATGTCCTCGTTTCAAGCCATGGTAATTCATGAAGATTGTTTTCTTTTGCATATAAAGACACAGGTGGCAGAGTTTCCTTTTTCTAGATACAAATAAAAACAATCAACAAAGTTTGTCAGTTGATTATTTGTCTGCAAACAACAAAAAAGGTAAGGGCCAGCATATATATATATAAAAAATAAAAACAATTACTTTGCTATAAGGAGTCACGCATAGCCCATAAAGGACCTTATCAAATCTTTCTTATGTATTTGTTGATACAAAAGTTAATTTGAGTACTGATTTGCTGGTATCAATGATATATGAAAAATTCCCATATGAAAGAATTTGAAAAAGTTGTAACTGGCCCAGCTAAGTTATCTACACTGTCAAGGAGTACCCTGTGAATACTTGCAAGAGCTGTATCTTGATAGGCTCAGTCAAGTCTCTAATCAACTTCGTTGCAGTTCAGTAGCGTCAGAAACTTCATAAAAAAACAACGCGTCATCAACAAATAATTTACATACAGACTCAATGTTATCGGTAAAGGACAATTATGTAAATTAGAAAAAATAATAGACCAAGAACAAAATCTTGAGAAATTCAAGAATCAATACCACACAAACTGGAAGATAGGCCATTTAATTATTGAAACTTAAGAGTATTTAATTTTAAATAATTTTAGCAAATATCCATTAGCACCTTAAGTTATATTTTTATTTATGAAATATTAACGTTTAACACAAAATTCAATGGAGGGAGAATACGAGTGACGGGCATACCTTTATCCTAACAGCCTGAGCGTTTGATACAACATCCAAATGTGATACTAGTTCTTCATTTAACCTAAAATAATTGATAATGAGATAAAATTATACTGGATACAGACTATTTTATAGTCTGTGTTATTAAAAATATTTCACCCACAAAATAGCAGTTAAACTTGAAATTCTCATAATGAAATAATCCTGGGAGCTGAATCACTCTATCATATTTATTTTTGTATGGTCTGTGGAAAGTTCATAAAAATATTAGGGCAAGGTGTAAAATTTAAGTATAGTAAACAAGTATAAAGTGCGACTTGAGCGCAGCTACATGTTAACCATTCTGAAGTATTATAAAAAGTTTGATGTATTCTTCTATTTGTGCCGAACCCAACAAGAATTTTAAATAGCAAAATGCTTTAAAATATTTAAGTTTGATTAGCTTTACTAAAAACAAGCTCTTATTGAGTAATGGACTATAATTTTAAAAAATCATCAAAAAAAAAAAAATATCTAATATCGTTGTATGAAATCTTACCAGAATTATTTACAAAAAACATAACCATACAACATTTTGGCGGTTGAAAACTTTTGAAAAAATCTTAAAATTCAGATAAAATTAAACCAATTTTTCACCTGGGCCACAATTTTGATTGAGTTTCATGACTAGATTCAAAATGATTAGAAAACATTTAACATAATTAAATAACATACCGAATTTCAACAATTAGTTTGGGTATTATATATATATTTGAGAATTAACAGAAATTTCAAATTTTGAATCAACCAGCTTAGCAAAACCCTAACATCGTCAGCCACTTTTTCTAACGGCTCCAAACAAGATTAACGACTCAGAGGAAAAAAGCAAAGATTCGGAAGAAAAATTTGTTTAACTCATAGAAAATAGTTCACAGTACTTTTCTAGGGTTTAAAAACCCAAAATGACATGGGTAACCATGACAAAATTAACACATGCCACAGTAGTCTCCTTCATGATCTGAAATAATAATAATGATTGTATAGAGAATTTCTGACAAAATAATAATAGTAGTATCTTTTAATAAGTTATAAAAATGGGTGGCATTTTTAACGAAATAATGATCTTGAATTTCTATTAAGAGTGAACCTTGAAATATTCATTGCAGTATTTTGAGGACAATTATTATTAATAATATTCTAGAATAAAAAGTCTATAATGTAAAAACTTGATTTTACCTCATTTGGTTTAAAGTATCCAGTACACCAACACTAAAGTCATCTGATCCAAGAAATAACACTCTCCATCCATTTCTAACACCATAGTGTCTACATAAACACCATTTTTGGGGAATACAAGAGAATTTTTTAGTTAAAAATTGAAGCATAACTACAATCAAAATATCTAAAGAAACATGCAGCTACATTTTTTTCTGCTAAGCAAATGTTTTCTGCTGTTGATTTTTAACTTAATTAACATTAACTTTGTTCATTTAAATTAATTTTATTTTGGGTGTACTGTAGATTTAAGAGCATCCACAACTAAGCATTGGAGGAGTTAAATTTCTACAATTAGTGTGGAGACAAAATATGCATGCTAATTAAAGTTGTATTTATGGTTTCTAGGTGAATTTAGGTGTACTGAGTACATTTCCTTTGTAATCTTCTCACCTTCAGAAAATTTTTCTTATTGATCCAAAGGCTGATTTAGGTGCCCTGAGAGTGAACTGAGCAGCAGTTTAATAATAAACTAAACTAACATAGCTGAGAATTTAAATATCAGATTTTAACAAGCACCAGTAAAAAATGGATGGTTAGAAAGTAATGTTTTTTAATATAAATAGAAGAATATAGAAAATTTAAATGACCAAGAAAAATTAGAAAAGCAAGAAAAATTAGTACATGTCCATCAAATTTGTTCCTTATTCTGCTCAGAAGCATCATTGGTTTTCACCAAGTAGAAATTACTCAAACTGCCCTGACTTA
>JAUZNK010004877.1:0-10226 GCA_035046665.1 Euphysa ruthae | reverse complement strand
AGTTAATCAGCGGAAAAAGTCGGTATTTCTGAGATAAACTAGGTTTATCTAATTAATATCCATTCGGCGTTCCATAAGATTATGCAATTATTAATACTCAAATTTGTTACAAACGATTGATATGTAAATGTATTAGATATTATAAAACACTTATTTAGATAGTGACTAATATAAAAAATGTGATCAGATAAAGTTTAAAACAATAGCATTTTAGTAGGCTTTGAAATTCTTTTTGATGAAGTTCAATGGTGAATAAAATAGGTACAAAAATAGATATTTCGTAATATTGCTTAATAAAAACTCTTAATAGTAATTAAGGGGTATGCTCCCCGATGATTTAACAAATAATTTTAATTTTTCAATTATTTTATTCGGGGTATTTTTAGCTCAAAATTTAACGATTCCGAATTTGGACGCTTCGAAATCCATATCCCATTTCTTTTCTTTCAAAATGAGAATTTTGTTCACCAAATTACATTTGAAAAAAATTCAAAAATTTTCATTCCTTCGCACATTGTGTATATCTAGGTTCCACCCTGGTCCCTCGTTTCACAATTAGACTCTTTTTTACCGGGACAAATATCCAGATTGATTCATGATGTATCCGGATTGATTCGCGAGTTGATGGTAGATAAAAGTGCATAAACAACTGAAAACTATAATTTTGTTCAGTCGAATGCTCGAGATTTTTGATTTTAAAAATATTTTGATATCATAAAGGATTTATTGCTATGGGAAAGAGAAGAAAACAAACTACAAAACTCTTACATGCTCTTAAAAGAAGATTCTATGGGAATAAATATACAAAAGCAACAGAAACCTAATCTAAACAGCAACAAAACTCCAGTGTTGTTCTTCACGCCGTTTCTCCTTCTGAGGAAAGCCATACCATCTTAAGACACCATGTAGGTGATTTAGTAGGCAAGAAAAAGGCAATTCATGCTCGCCTGTTCCATGTGGCATCGTTCAAAACAAACCAGTGGCATGATCATTGGCCCCAAATCCAAAAACAGCTGGTGTTTGTTTCAGCAAAATAAAACCAATAAAACAACAACATACAAGCCAGCGGTAGGATTTTATTGTCTGTAATTCATTCATTCTATTATTTAACGTTGATAACGCTTACATAGTTGTATATGAATATAATTATCTATTAATAAACACTTATATAGACCAACAAATTTTTTTAAATCAGTTTTTATGTAAATTATAAAATAATTACCAATAAAACAAAAACACACAAAGAACGTACGAACGACATATTGGACATGTACATGATTTGCAGATACTCTACTGAGTGAGTGAGTGAGTCAGTGAGTGAGTGAGTGAGTCAGTGAGGGAGTGAGTGAGTGAGTGTATGTGTGAGTGAGTGTATGAGTGAGTGAGTAAGCAAGTAAGTAAGTAATTAAGTTAGATAGATGATCCATCCCTAAGATTGGGAATTGATTTTTCCCATCTATTATACATTGATTCTTAATGGAAATTATATATTGAAACATAGTT
The DNA here is from genome assembly GCA_035046665.1 of Euphysa ruthae. Taxonomy (NCBI): domain Eukaryota; kingdom Metazoa; phylum Cnidaria; class Hydrozoa; order Anthoathecata; family Corymorphidae; genus Euphysa; species Euphysa ruthae. The sequence goes on along the minus strand of JAUZNK010004877.1, from coordinate 8,723 downwards.
GACCTGACCCTATATTCCTAGTAAAGTGGTTATGAATTTCATCAGAATCAATGAAAAATTTAGAAAAAGAAGATGGAAGATTTTATGAAAGATAATTGAAAACAAAGGGGCAGTTTTGAAAGCATACAATATCAGGAAAATTCAAGATTTTTAGTTCTTTTTGCTAACTTTTTTGCTAACTGATTTGATTCTCATCTATAAATTATAGTTATAGTTTAATGGGAAAAGTCTTTTAACGATAATTCGAATTTTAATTTCAGAATTAACTTTTTTAGGATAACGGAAAATTATAAACTCAGCTTTATCAGTATTTAAGGAAATGCGATGACCATTTAGACAATCACATAAACGATCACAGTTAATTTTTTCCATAATTTTTGAGATGATTTGCTTCTGCATAAGAGATCGGCATCAAAAGCAAAGTGATGAACAGCAGAATTTTTTTTTTTTTAGAATGAGAAAGATCATTAATGTAGATTAAAAATAACAGGGGCCCAAGAACTGAACCCTGAGGAACGCCATGCTTGAAAAACTTATGTGAAGATTCAAAAGCTTTATTAAGAAAAAATTTGCAATTTCGTAGATAAGATTAAAATCAATCAATAGCAGTTCCTCATATGCCACATTGATATAAGATTTTTATAAGAATATCAAGATTGACTGAATCAAAAGCTTTTTGGAGGTCTATAAAAATACCACAAGCAAATGAACCTTCATCAGTTGCTACTCGAATCATTTCAGTAATACTAATCAGACCATGATGTAAAATGTTTTGAACGAAATTCAAACTTTAGATCACACAGCCACTCAGATATTTCCAGAAAGCTATAAACGCGAGAATACATTAACCCTATTCATTCTGGGAGGGGGCTATTTCAGCCTACCCCCTTATGGTTTTTTTAATATAACTTCTTTATTATTTGTGTTATCTTCCTCAAAGTTTACGAATTTTAAATATATTTGCAGTAAAATGATTCACAATTTTATTTTTCTTCGAAACTCTTTCTCATCACGTCACAATTTTTAACAGGTATTACACATTTTTTCTGAAATTTGAGATCAATTCCTTTCAATCTGTCATTTGTAAGATATTTTAAAAAAATTTGAGAAAAAACCATCTCTAGTTGTCTTGTAATCTATAATTTAATATGAACACCAAAATAGCAGTTTTTTGTCAAAATTATTCAGTAAATCGATGACGTGGTAAAAAATCGAACGATATTTACGAATTTTTATTTACTAATATTTTGGAAAACGAAAAACTATACACATGCAAAATTTCAGGAAATTTTATGATGAGACCCAAAATTTCTCTGGGTGGGAGGGCCCTTTCAGCACCCCCAATATTTGCGAATCAAAAAAACGCCCAGTTGTGAATAAGGTTAACTTTTCTATAAGCTTACTGATATTGGATAAATTGGTGTAGAATTTTTACAGCAAAGTTCCATCGATTCTAATGAATTGGTGTAGATGCAATTTCAAGAATGTCAGGAAACACACTGGTAGCAAAAGAAAGGTTGAAAAGATTAGTAGGAACAGGGGATATATAATCTCCAAGAAAATTACGAAACTATGTTGGAATGCTGTTAGGTCCGGAAGCTTTAGCATCTTTAGGATAAGAAATGAAAGTCGAGATTTCAGTTTTCATAATTGGAATATTCAAAGTTGAATGAGGATTAGGGTTTTTAAGATACGTATAGTCCCCTTTCTTACACCAACTGGTTAATTTTAACTGAAATAAACAGCACTGTAACTAAAATGTGAAGAGATAATTGCTGTTATAATTTCTCAGAAAAGAAAAATTAAGGAAAAAAAAATTTCCAGGCTTTGAATATTAAGTAACAAGTTGAGAGCATAAAAAAAAAAAATAATAATTTTTTTTTTTTTTTTTTCATTCTTTTTAGGGTCCGAAAAAAATGTGTGCCCGGGATTAAAAGTATGGTCCGGGATTAAAAGTGTCGTCCGGGATTAGAAGTGTCGTCCGGGATTAGAATATTCAAAACTTTGTAAAAATAATTTTTCATCATAAAGCCGATAGAAAAATAATAAGACTAATGAAGTTCCAAAAGTTTCATGTAATTTTTTGAAAGAATTACATTTAATTACAAATAAATTTAGTAAAAAATGGTCGAGTTTAGTAGTCAATCATTTTTATTCATCTACGTTATAGATTTCTTTTCATCTTCGAATTTATATCCACCAGAAATAAGTGCTGCATTTGCTCAAAAGCTCAAAGTTAACATGAAAAGTAAATTTTCGCCAGATGTGGGAGTCGAACTGTTATCAAAATTTTGTATTTAAGATTTTCTTATTTGTTGATTTACCTATTGTTTAAAAACGTTGATCAAAAAAGAACTAACCAATAAAAATGCAGATAGATACTACACACAGACAGATTTTTTAGCGTATTTCAACGAAAAAGGAATTAACTGGAAACGTTAGTTAAAGGCGAAAATTACTTTCTCACGTTTTTAAAAACTTGCATAAAATAGGAGGTAAAGCAAGACCAACTCCTTAAATATTTTTCAGGTAAGTTACTTCATTTTGTAGTACGCAAAATATGCGTTTAAGTTATCTAATTTTTAATCCTAATTATGTTATATTATAATATGATCAAAATTTATATGTGATATAGAAGTGATCTAACTTGAATGGTGTCAAATATCATAGTAACATAATACCTGACAACTTCAGAATTACACGGGCCGACCCCTATTATTTTTGCAAAACAAATTGAAAAATAATCTGCGGTCATGAACAGAGTGCATCAAAACAAGCGAAAAAAAAGGCATTTACAGTCGAAGTTCAAGAGGATAAAATCTATTGATTCATTGATATTTGCCCTCGAATCAGATTTCCTGAATTCTAATAACAGAGGTCAATGATCAATCAGTTGAAAGCAAGTTTGCTTGTGTTTTTTTGCGTCAAAAAAGGTATGAATACAAAACATTCAACAAAGAAAATTCCTGAAACTAAATTTTTATCTTCAATTGCAACTTCAGTGTCGCATGTGTGCCGTACTGATACTTTAAACCCTTTATTGCGAGGAGTATATGTTGCAATGTGATTCACGTTTTCAATTTTTTATACATTTAGGTTTAAATTTAATTGGCTTATTTTTCACGGCATCTGAGTGACAAAAGATTCAGAAAGCGTATTTTCCCATTCTGTATCATCACGCAATAAACATTTTATAGTACATGGCTTACGGAAAGTCTCAAAAATTCTACCATCAATGGTGCGTAAATCTTCAAAAGAGGTAGCATGTTATAATAAAACACGAATAAAATAAAATTCACGTTGAGCAGGACTCACTCGAAACATTTGGGTAATTATTTTTTCACCCCCTTTTTTTCTGGCATTCTGTTTATAATATGTATACTGACGGACATCTATATTTTCTGAATTGAAATTAAACCATGCTACTGATGTTTTCAGTTTGTGATCTTCCCGGTTCAACGCTTGAAACTAAACTCCCTAAAATAAACACTGTGTCCATTTGGGAGATGAAAATTTAGGCGATAAACACTGAACCTTTCATAGCATTTAGATGTCACCAGGCAAGGCAATCTTTCTGTTGGTATGTCTGTTCTTAGAACAAGTTTTTAGCAAAAAAAATAACTACTCAATTGCTTATTTGAGCGGTTATGTCTTTGGTAAGTTCTATTGCAGAATGCAAAATTCTAACCAAGCTTGGTAAAGCTTTTCTAAGGTTTTGCTAAGAAGTTTTGGTTCTACAATCACCTCTTTCATGTTAGCTAAAAATAAAGGCAGTCGATTTTATTGTTTATTAATATAGTTTTAGCTCAAAGCAATCTGACTTTTGTTTGACTTTGCCATTTAAATCATTTAGACCCAAGATTGGCATCAACGTTGATAAAAAATTTGCAATCATAGATTTCGGATATAAAACTTTTACGAATATAAAACAACAGTTCAGATATTAAACGAAAATATAAATATGCATATATTTATATTTCCGTTAATATCCTATTTAATTTTTCTTCGTCCTGTACTTCATTTATAATTGCTTATTATCTTGTAATATCATTTCTATGCTCGTCAAGTCGTTTTTTATTCTTTTTGAAGATTGTATTTTAAAGCATTAAACATCCATTAGATATCTCTATGTTTAACTTAATATTTTTTTCAAGCAAAATTTTCATAAAAAATAGTTTGCAATGTGCTAATTAGGGTCATTCAATCTATAAGTACTATTAATTCATTAAGAATTCGCTTTGCTTTGTAGCTGTGACTTTTGTTTTATCATCATTCCGTACGATATCTTTAGCAATATAAAAGATGTCTTTCGAAATACGAAAGATTATTTTGCACAATAAGAAATGCTGTAGAATTACATGCAGAAAATTTTTTCATATTTTGAACAATCAATGTTTGTCACTACAGAAGCGCTCATTTTTTTTTTTTTTAGTTCCTCTTGATATCTTTAGACCTATTGTTAGAGCTTTCCGGAAAAAATTCGATACAAGGCTGTGAATGGCAAGGTTTTGACGGTTTTTTTTATTAGCCCTATATCCAGGTCTCATTATGATTAGATAGCTTGCAGTTTGATAGCCTTGTTTTAGACTCAAATCTTTCCAGAATAAATATTTCTCGGCCGCCTAATCTATTTGTAGCATTTGGTTGGTTATAGATTATACAATTGCAAAGTAAACAAAGAATTTTCAAATAAAGGATACTCTAAATCTTCCCTAGTTTTTGAAATGCATTCAATATTAAATTTAGATTTTAGAGAGTAACAGAAATCTTTAAATTATTTGATTTTTTTTTTTTTTAATGTTTTAAAATTTTTCATAGAACAGGTGTCTTTTTATAGAACACTATAAAACACTATAGAACACTTATTCACTTACTTAAATCCTTTTTATTTTTAATTTTCGTTAAGATTAAAATGTTTGTTGACCAAGAAACTTTTATTACACTCAGTTAAAATAATAGGATCACCATAAATATGATTCATTGTCATGTTTTCAAATATTGGAGATATCATATTTTCTAAAAGGATAGTTTACCTTTGAATTTGGCCTAGCTTTTATACGTGAGATCATTTTGATTGATCAAAAGCTAAGCACTCACGAAAGATTAAAATATCATAAAACAGCAGTGCAACAAAGTTAATGAAAGTTTTTAGATGTGTTGACGATCACTTGTAGAATCTCTCGATTGCTGCTTTTGAGTTACTTAAACCCTAACGGACCCCAGATTAAATGTCAAAAACAGCAGAATTTTTAATGAGAACCTGCTGTTTACTGTCCTTAATCTATTTATATATTAAGTCATTAATACCGCAAGGTAATGGTTTACGAGTTGATGTCCGTCCAAAACAATCTGAATAAACTAGAAGTGTCACAATAAAATGAAATACATAAAACAAAGCATGCATTATAGAACGCCATTACTGTTAAATTACATGTAGAATCCTTCCTTTTTTTTTTTTTCTTTTTTTTTTTGGCATTAAGACGAAGTCTCTGCGGAGAGCTTTATGCTCCCATAAATTTCAATAAATGATAGAAATTACTTAAAGGCTCATGTGACGGATCTTTGGATGTACATTTGAAGCACATTTGAAGCACATTTGCCGTCCCACCATTACCAATCAATAATATGCTGAAACAATGTTGTTAATCTTTAGCTGAGAGAGCAAATATAAACATTCGAAGAAAACATGTAAACATTGCGATTAATGAAAAAAAATTTTTAAAACTTTTGTTTTTTTTACTTACAAAAAAATATGATAGTGAAATAGTATGAACGAAACAGCCGGGAGCAAGACATCCGGGAGTGAAACCTCCGGTTACCCCGATAAATAGTGGTATACCACATAAAGTTGAAGTTGGGTTTATTTTGCTTTTTTATTTTAAAATACGTTTAGAAATATAAAAACTTATAAAATAACACACATTGTATAATTTTTTTAATATATTCTTTTTTACATACCATAATTGTTTTTATTTTGCACAATATAAATATTTTGAGCACATGAAAATAATATTTACGTTTTTGACCCGTCACATGGTCCTTTAAAAATAACTTCTTGCACAGCACCAAATCACTCGCCATAAAATAAACTGACAACAATAACTTATCATTTCCTTTAAATATTCCCAGAGTGGACTGGGATATGGTTTTTGCCTACAATGTTGTACTTAAAAATGGAGTCTGTTTTAGGATTGTATTTGAGTGTCACTCTACTCAATTAGACTTGATTTTAATACAAATTTAGAAACCAATTATATTTTCATATCGTACGCCTAATAACATTTATTTAATGTTCTAGACTTGCATTCTTTTCGACATCTACGATGTCATAATACAAAAAAGATTCACAGTCAAAGGGATGGGGCAGCTTTTCAAAACTGAGAAACAAGAAGAACAAGTTTATACATGTTTTTGAAATGAAATTACTAGCTGTATACCCCGCTAAAGTTTGGCTAATGTATTAAGATATAATACACTGGATTCTCCAGCAAATATTTCCTGATATTATAAGTTTTGCTCAAAACTCAACGATAACATGAAAAATAAAATCTGGAGTTAGAATATAGTGAGGGTGATCCATACACAAACTATAAATAGAAAATACTTACAAATTTAATAAATTAAATCAAATCTCAGAGACCCCGGAGCAGGGGGGTAAGGGGGCTATAGTAAACAGTTTTTTTTAATTTCACGCATTAACCGAAAAATTCTTTAGTTATTGTTTTTCTCCGTGAAACGAAAAAAGTCGGACTAAAAAAGGCTTTAAATTTGATTGGTTAATATGATTTGTTTACTTTTTTTCTAGCGTGCAACTTTAAAAAGAATTCGAATAGATCATACTTTTAAGCAGCGAAAACCAATCAAAACGTCGGTTGCTGTTTGTTTATTTTTGAAAAAATTTTTAAATTGAAACTTTTGAAAACATTCGAATAACCAAATAATCACTAGAAATTCATTACTTTATTCTAACAATCTTGGTATATAAAACTTTCCCAAAGGCAAAATTTAAAAATTTTTTTTATTTAAGGTTTGACGAATTTCTATACACTTTTTATTTTATGCATTTTCTTTTTATCAATTTATGTTTTTAGGAGGATTAGTTTAAATTGACTAAAAAAAAATAAAATTTATTTTTTTAAATTTAAGAAAATATATTTCCTCAGTATTAACTTAGTTTGTTTTTCTATAAATTGCTAATCCTTTTATTTTTAAATAAACACAATAACAATAAGCTAAATAAGATACTTTTCATAGAAAGAAGCAACTGTCTTGAATAAACTTTTATGTTGCTGCATTGTGAACTAAATATTTTGGCTTTATTTTTTTAACGTGTAGATTTAGTTTTTTCAGAACTTTTTTCGAGCGAAAACAAAAAAAAAAAAAAAACTCTCTGCGCGATTTTTTTCGTCTCGTGGTTGATAACAGTCTTTATTATAATCTATTTACTCTCTTTAACTTTTAATAAAAGAACATGTCCGTATCAGAATAATAATTCTGCCAAAATTCATGAAAAAGTATAGAAACAGCGAGAATCCTTGAACAAATCAAAACCGAGGTTTATGACATGACAAAATTAATGATAGAAGGTAGCATTTCCGCTTCCAAGTATTATTGGGTAGTTCATTTTCCTGTTATATGAGCATCTTCAAAACAAAAAATTTTCTGCGCTCGCGCAACTATGGTGCGTTTCGCTGGAACAAGGGGAGGGGAAAGGAGGAGAGGGTAGATGAAGCTTTACAACAAATTTTGTTAAATCCAATTTTCAGCCCTCAAACCTAATCCAAACTTTGGTCTTGGAGTCTCTGAATCTTTATAATTTAATAAACTAAATATAATCTCTTCTACAAATATTATTCAACACTAACATAAAAACATTTTTATATGTTATTTGCAAAACACAACACTGTTTTATTAAATATACCATGTGCATTCTATTGTTTAAAAACGAACAATCAAAACGTATGATATCGAACAACCAATGAAAATGCTTGATTAAAACATGTTCTGAAATCATGATCCATTTCTTTCAATGAATGTTAATAAATATGAGTTTATGGTTTTTAAACTCTTTTTTAATATTATTTTTTGCGATATTTCAAAGGGTTATAAGATACCCCTCTCTATCTAGCTACAATTAAATTTTTTACATAAAAAACTGTTTAAACTTAAGGGACTAACTCCCTCAAAAATCATTTTGTGATTTTTTGAAAATATGTATTTTTGTTAAATTAAATATCCAGAATTCATTTTTTCGAGTCTTTTTTATAAAAAAGTAGAAATATCATATTACGGTATTTTTGGCACCTAGAGTATAATTTTTTTGCACTAGTTTCCCGATGTAGTGTGTTGAATCAGCGCTTTTTGGGCCTCTAAAATTGCCATTTCATTAAAACTTAATCTTGAGGGAACATGGGTATTAAGTTGTGTGTGACTCAATTGATAAACTAATGATTGAATAATAAATTATAATAATAATTGATTAACTAAATAATAAAACATGTGGCTGATCGAGACAAACTGGAAAATACAAACATCTTTATCCAACAATTTATGAGCACGAGATTTTGAAAACTAGTAAGTAAGTATTTATTCACTATCAATAAAAATATTACAAAATAAAGTTAAGAACGTCGTTTAAAAAAAAAAAAAAAAAAAAAATTTTACTGCAAACCACAATATTTTAAAAAACAGGTATTGATAGCAGGGCTAAGCACAAGAAAAGC
>JAUZNK010004875.1:0-10227 GCA_035046665.1 Euphysa ruthae | reverse complement strand
GTCGTCAGCAAAGTGATGTACTACAGAATGTTTAACTGATTGATTAAAATCATTAATATAAATTAAAAATAATAAAGAACCAAGTACAGACCCTTGGGCGACTCCGAATTTAATAGTTTGGATAGAAAGATTTAAAACGATTTATTGTTACGAAATGTGTACAGTTTTTTAAATATGAAGAAATTTCTTATAACACCACGAGGACCATAATATTCAGTAATATTCAGGTTTAGAGATAAGAATATCACGATCAACAGCGTCAGACGATTTTTGAAGATCGATAAATATTCCAGATGCAAAATCGTCTGTATCTAATGCTTCGCGTCTTTTCTCAGTGATGTTTATTAATGCATGCGAAGTAGAATGTTTACATTGAAATTCAAGAATCTATATAATCTTTCATACATTAGTTTTTCAAGTAACTTACTGATATTTGAGAGCAGCCTCTTTATATAAGAAAATAAAAGATGATATTTTAAAAATATTTGGAAAAATTAATATGAGAAGAATGAATTTAAATTGTAAAGATTTTTCAATAGATGAAAAGTAAAAACTAAATATATTAGCAATTTGGGAAGGATCTGTTATGGATATATTTTTTTCCATAATGCAACTAGATATGGATCCAGTTTCGTTTTTTGTTTGAATATTTTTATTAGTTCCTTTCCATGTTTCGCGAAGGCTTTTAGTGTTATCAGAGAAATATTTATTAAAATAGTTCTGTTTACTCGTTTTAATCAGTTGGTCAGGTATGTTTCTATACTGCATAATAGCAAAAACTTACTTTATAAATCTTTTGCTCTTACATATCGATTATTTAACTCATTCCATCGTTTCAAAGATTTTATAATACCTGAAGTTATCCATGGTTTAAAATTACACTTTGCTACAACTTTTTGTTACTTAGTCGTTTGTGAGGAGCATGTTTGTTTAATAAATAATTTTATTTTTTTGAAAAATTTGTTATAACTCTCATTAGTATCTATGCTATCTGTGTTAATAATATTATTCCAATTAGTATTTTTAAAAGTTGCTAGTAAAGAGGTTTTGCCAATATTTTAAAGATTTCTCAATAAAATATGTTTTAGAGGAATAAACTTTCTATTAAGTTTATATTAGGAAGAAGATAATGTGATAAAACAAGGTGATGAGAAATCATGTGTATCAACATCACTACTAGTTTTAATCAGATCAATTTTGAAATCTCCTAAGAGGACTGAATTTTTCTTTTCTTTAGATATTTTATGTAAAACTGGAGAAAATAGGATATTGAATTCACTGATTGACATACAAGGATGTTTATATCTACACCTAAAAACTAAGTCAGACTTTTTAGGGAATAATATTTCCACAAAAGATATTCATGATGGAGAGATTTGTATAGATGAAGGTCATCTCTGGGTTTATTGTTAAGGTTATTAGAAATATACAAAAGAGATTTACCGCACGTTGCCTTGGTTGGAGTATGCTCATAACTAAAACCTTCAATGGTATTGTTTCACCAATAGATTTTCTTAATCAAGTTTCTGTTATATCGATTACATTAAAATATATAATTTATAGACCCTCTATTAAAATTCTAATGCGACATTGCTTTGTGGTACCGTTCAGTCCAAATAAGCACTTATTTTTGGTTTATCAAAAGTTTTTAAATGGTTACGTCAGCAAAAATCGTTAAAGTCTATGTTGTTTGCAGTTGAAATTGATTTTAGATAAGTACAAATAATTGCTGTAATTACGGCTAATAATGATATATAGTTACGAAGTCACAATTGACATGTAGTCAAATTTCTTAATATGATTATTTGTTTGTGTACTGTTCATTTTGTTTCTAAAGATTGCCATGACTTCAAACACTTTGTAAAGGGTACATCTGTAAAAGGCGAAAGAGGGAAAATGTACGTAAAAAAGTATGGGGAAGTTAAAGGAGGTGAGAAGTAATTTTCAAAATTTTCTAGGGGAAAATAACGTCATGGAATTCCTGGAACTACACAAAAAAAATCAAAATCAACTTAAAGCAGTATCAGAATCACTTGCAATGCTACCCTTGAGGTAAGGTCATTCGTTTAAAATGCAATTAACCATCTCTCTGTATTGATATGTAGCAGGGTAAAATGTATAGCTAGTGACACTGTCAAACAAAGACTGAAACAATTTATTCCTTTGATTTTGATTCAATTGAGTTTTAGTATCGAATAGTGTTAATTCTGGAACTGGTAGCTTCTGATTCGACATGTTCTAAAAGTCAAGTGTTTATGCATCGTTCAATTTGATCTTTACTTTCCGTCTGAATAATGTCCCTGGGTGGGTCGTATTATTTAACAAGAGACCGTAATTTTAGATTTTAAATTTTATTATACTCCACCTTTTAGTAAAAATCATTAATCAAATGGTGACTTAACTGAAGAAAATTACTATACTTTCGGACCGATAATGCCGAATTTTAAAGCATACAATATCTGCCTGGGGGATAGTAATCGATCAAATTGAACCACCCAATATTACAAAAGGCTCATAACCCATCCCCACCCCAGAAAACTTAAAGAAATATTTTAAAAGAAAATTGCATAGTAAACATATAATTTTTTAAAACTTCATGCTCCCTTGGGCATACAGTTTGTGTGCAAATTCTCAGGTTTCAGGAATAAAAAATAATTTAGAGCTAATATAAATGACATAAGTGTAAAAAGCCGAAAATAATAAATAATCATACCTGGATGTTCACCCACCGGAAAATGCTAGAAAGAGCGTACTAGTCTGTTACAATCAGTTTCTAAAGTTCTTGAAAAGGTACTCTTTAAACAACTATACCATACAACTATACAAGTTTATCGAGTGATAAACTTGTATTTTTTTGGTTTCCGCAAAGGATACTCTACGCAACACGCTTTGTTAAACCTGCTTAAGGACTGGAAAAATTTCCTCGAAAAATTAGGAAAAGTTGGTGCACTACTGACAGATTTATTAAAAATTTATAACTGTCTGCAATACGATCTACAGATCGCTAAGCTATAATTCCTGTAGAGTTGGGATTAAAAGGTTGAGATTTCTAATTACCTAACAAACAGAAGGCATTGAGTCCGCATTATTTTTACAGTTAGTGAATGGTTGAGAATTTCTCTCGCAGTACCACAAGGTTCCATTTTTATTCTCTTATTCTTTAACATGTTTATCAATGATCTGCTCTTTCTAATATATAAATGTTGCATTTGAAGTTAAAGTGTGTGACTAAAATTTTAACAATGCGGTGTCTAGTTTAAATTCGGATGTTCTTCAGATTAAAATTTTCTTCAGATAAAGATGGGCTCTGTTAAAAACACATCCTTCGTTAAACTATTAGGGGTTACCATTGACGATAAATTTCACCCTTATATAGAGGACATGCGAAGAGGGTCGCTTTAAATTTCCATTGACTTTTTTGGCAAGAAAGGTAGCAGCCTTTTAAATAATTCTCACAAACGAGCATTAGATGCTGTAGTGAACAACTTCAATATAGGTTTTGAAACTATGCTTGAAATTACTAATAGTAATACCAACAATCAGAGAAACCTTCGGACTCTTCTCACTGAAGTTTACAAATCAGCGCCTTGTCTAAATCCGCAATTCACGTGGGATATGCATGTACATAAGAATGCACTTGGGATATGCATGTACACAAGAATGCGCTACATATTTTAAGAAAAGGTCTCTGTTACTACCTACAGAAAAATCCAATATTGGGATAAATACGTTGAGGTTCAGAGGGGCTATGGCTTGGAATAATTTTCCTAGTCATATAAAAAAACTCTCGTCTCTTAAATATTTTCAAGGAAATTATCAAAACAGTGGATAACATAGTTTTGCATTTGAAACTTATTCTTTTGTTCTTTATATTTATGTTGTTGGAGTTAATTAGTGTCACTGTATTTTATAATATATGACAGCTACGGCTAAATGTATTTTGTACCCAAATTTAGATAAAGCTGACTTACTACTTAATAATATAATATTGTTTTTATAACTATTTCCATAAAAATTAAACAGCATAATATACACAACCTCCTATTTTTACTTGATGCAATGGCTAATACCTCTGAGAAAATGTTCAAGGTTTTATCAAGGCACCGTTTTCATGATTCACCGTTTTCTTGGAAATCTTTAGAAATCTTCTTTAGGTCGTTTAAATCGTCCACAACACACCCTCTGGAGTATATCCCTGGAAAGAAAGTCGGCCCCAAAGGGTTTGCGCCACAAAAGGAAAGCCTCACTGGTGATATATTGGCGATTGCAGACTAGTCGTTTTTGTATAACATGTGGGTATTAATTCGAAAGAAAGAAAGTTTTCAACACATTCCTAGCTGGACAGAATTCCACATCAAATGCCGTCAAGAAAAGGAGATAAGTCAAAGCAACAATTCGTACCTTGATTGCTTGGATGCCCCAGAAACAGATACTTCTACCATTAATTAGATGATGGAAAAATCGCTTAAGATAAAAAATCGAATAAATATTAAATCCATTGTTTGTGTGCACGATCAGATTATTTATGCCAAAGCTTACCAAATTGACTACAAGGAACCAACACAATTTCAAAATGCCTTTATAATGATTGGTTCATTTTATATTATCCTAACATTCATGGCAGTTTTTATTGCTCGTTTTTGAGGATGTGGGATTGAAAAATACCATTGTTCAAAGTATGATTGTAGCTGAAGGATCAGTCGGTTTATGTAACACGATCCTTCTACCGAGTTATAAGGATCTACAAAATCCTTTATGAAGAGTTTCTGAAGATCTTTCACAACAAATTTGTAATCAAGAACCCAGACGTTACAAAAATTCTTGCATGTTCAAAGCTCTAAGAATATACTAATCAGTTCACAGTTTTCAAGGATACACTTTGTGAAAACAGTGATCTGGTTAAGCTTTGGAAAAACTTTCTGGACATGATCGAGATTCTTCTAAACATTCTCTAATCAACCAGAGCAGTGGAACAGAATCTATAAGTGGAAGCAGTAAGAAGCAGTCTTCCATGGTTTTTTGCATATGATCGGCGGAATTACAGTCGCTACTTTACTGCACACTACTATGAATTTTTATAGCTAGATACAAACATACCTGAATATTTGGAAGAATATCAAAAAGGAAATTTTCTGTCCTCATGCCGATCGTCAACCCATTTGGAAGAATGGAAGCAGGTAAGGTGATTGAAACCACAATCAACAGAGACACAAAAAAACCCAACAAGGACAGAAGGTATAATGGTTTACGCTCTATACCATCATTTTAGATTAACGGGTTGAGGGTACAGGGTCATGGGCATCAAAATAAATAAACAACCCGCTGACTTAAGAGATTAATTTGATACACAGTCTTTTTCTTAACATTCTCATATTCCCATTTATTGCTTTTAGGTTTCAGTACAAACCATGAAGGAGTGCAGCGATGGACGTCAGCTACTTCGTACTGAACAAATACAAGGATGTGTATGCAAAGATTTTTATCATTTGGGGCTAAGTCAATGCATTCCAATTTATTGCCATCTTGAATCCAAAAAGGTCAAAGTGAAGCAGAACGTGTCTAATAATAAATAATAATAACAATAAAAATGATATTAATTAATAATAAGACTAGCATTAAATTTATCAACAAGTTCTTTTATAAATAATTGAGCATCATATCCACTTAAATTACGATATATTATTGAAACAAACCATGGAAATTTACATCTCCTATTACATATAGTATGTGCAGCTACCCTAAACTTAGGGTGAATGACACAATGATTTTAAATTTTATCTTCATGGATAAATTGATTTCAAACAGATATGACACAATTTAGCATTATAATACATTTTTGCATTTTTCTTCACTCCATCTTTATTTTCTTCGGTTTTCAAGAAATAATCGGAAATTATTTTTGCCGTCCTTTATGTTTTAATTTAATTTATTAGTTTTTACACATTCTTTTCCTTTAAGTAACTTTAAGGATTAAAGAGATAAAACGCATGTCATGAGTTATAAAATTTTATTTGGCGATGTTTCAGGAGTCATACTGCTCCTATCGTCAGCCTGACGTCAGCCTGATTATTCACAAACACAAATATTTTTGAAATTAACTTTAAGGAGTTTAATACTTTTCCATACGAAAAAGTATGAATGGGAGTATTGTAATACCTTGTTTAGTTATTAAATTGTTAATTATGATGAAATACCTCTACTTGGAATAATTAAAGTGTTCATTTGCGAAAGCAAAAAAGCGAGCGTAACGCCCTTTGCAGATGGAACTCATTTAGCAACAACGCCAAAAATTCTCTATTGTATAGTAGGTTATTTAAGGTAGGTTTTTTTTTTTTTTTTTTCAAACAAACCCTTTTTGCATACGTATTATATATTTCTTATCTGCTCGCATTACGAGATAGGAATACACTAATAACAGGATAATAGTTATGGTAACCAGCTGTAACAGAGCAAACACTCCTTAGCGAATTATTCCTCCCCGTGTCCATTGTGTTTATTCCCTTTAAAATCTGAAAAAAGAAGATAATACCATAAATAAAATAACTGTGTTGTCTTCGAAAGTGTGGTTTCATATTAAACAGATTGTTAATGTCTTAAAAAAAACATCAAAATAGCAAAGAGTATAATTTTGTAAATTTTTATTACTGAAAATTTCAACTTTGAAAGGTTTTTTCATATCTATTGCATAACTCGTTGAAAATTGAAGCCATAAATAAAAAAAACCATATAAATTGCTACATTGGTAATGAATCTCTACGTATTTTCCAGCCTAGTAAAGTTCATTGGTTTTGTTCAAATCACAGAATTTTTTGAATGTGTAAGAAAATATAAAACAGAAGATGGAGTTAGTCAACGGTGTATGCCTGCATTAGAGAATGTAGCTTTAGATAAAGACATTGTAGCAAATATTACATGCGGTATTAAGGCACAATCTGAATATTGTATAAAAACTGGTAAGTTTGGATCTAAACTGATATGTGATTTTTATTATGATGCTCAACCTGAGAAACGTGATCCAGCAAATTTAATGACTGACACAACATTAGACAAAACTCCGACATGATGGCAATCTGAAACGCTACTTTCAAACAACCAAGGAGTTCACTTAATACTAGATTTAAAAAAGAAATATATCGTAACTTTCGTCAAAATGCGATTTCATTTGATACGACCACACTCATTTGCAATTTATTAAAAATCCACGTACAATCCAGATGAAAAATGGCTTCCCTATCAATACTTTTCTCAAAATTGTCAAGAAACTTACAATATTTCAGATAGTGTTACCGTTGATTTATCCAATCAAAAAATAGCTTTATGTACGGATCAATTTAGTGGTACGATACCTCTATCTGGCGGTAACGTGGCTTTCCTAACGCTAAATAATCGACCAGGAAGGTATAATTCCTATAATTACCCTGATTTAGAGGAGTGGATTACATTGAAGTTCGATCTTGACAAGTTGAACACTTTTGGTGATGAGGTATCTGGTGATCCAAAAGTTCTAAAGAGTTATTATTTCGCTATCTCTGATATTGCAGTTGGAGGTGAGATATTTACTCTATTTATTTTTCATAATACTGGATGATATTAAACTCCGAGAACTAACTTCTTATAAAGCATAAACTAATAATGAAAAGGTAAGGTGGACTTTTAGTACACCTTTATCACTTTAGTGTTTGAGGAGAGAAATAAAAAGTTTCATAAAAACCATAGCTGTTTTTTTGAAATGGAGGAAGGATTTTCCAACTAATATTGAGAGTTCGTTTTTCAGGGAAAGTTTTCAAAACTTACTTGCAAAGAAGAAAAATATTTTGATTTTGAAAAAAGTTCAAAGTTTTTCATTTGCTATTTTGGTTCATAGTTGGCTTAGCATTAAAGTATCTGGAATCTTTAAGGTGCTTTCGAGTTTCCACTTTTATTGAAATATCTGACGGCTTTAAAGGGACTACAAGGTACTTCGACATGTTGGTTTCTATTTAAGGAGTTTTTTGAAATAATGCAGAACTTCTTTTATTTTAGCGAAAAGGCTTATGTGGTTCTAGAGTTATAAGCGCTTAAAGTTTTAGGCTATGGTGTGAAACAAGCCTATTGATGACATCACAGTTACGTATGGTACATTTAGGACATCGCATTTCATTTTATATCATCAAAATTACTTACAGTTCTAATTTTGAATTAATTGGTAAGATGATTAACCTACTTCTGAGTTTTCGTTTTTATTCAGAATGTTTGAATATCGTTTTTCATTTTTCATTCCATGACTTAAAATTATACCTTTGTTGTCAGTTGAGTCAACCACGACATAAATATATATTCTAATAATTTCAGTTCTTTTTAAACATATGAAAATTATGTGAGAGGTAAGAATATTAACGTGTGGTGGATATTCTATAAATTTTTGGAAAATGTGTGTAGCAAAATAGTGGAAAAGGATGAACTGTTCCTAAATCCTAGGATTTTTCCATTAAATCTTGGAATAATAAGCGTGACATAGGATAAATATTTGGTAACATCAGTTGGGTGAAGATGACGGATTATTTTCCCGCGTGTGTTACAGAAACGGTAATTCCATCCCGAAAATTCTCGCATTCACCTTTCTCTTATACATTCGATGATAAAAACAAAAGAAAAAGGAAAGATAAATATAACTTTTAAAGGGGTACATTCATTTCCCGTGTAATGGATTAAGAGGGGATAAATTCGTTCATTCCGACAAAGAAATTTTTGAACAGACGTATATTTATTTTATCAATCACAATAATTATCTCGATATTTAACTTTTAAATTTTTGTGGACTTATTTAAAGGTCAAATTTAAATTATATTTAATCTTAGGTCGTTGTAAATGTAATGGCCATGCTTCTAAATGTACAAAAAATTCTCAAAGAAGATTTCATTGTGAATGTGACCACAATACTGCTGGAATTGACTGTGAGAAATGTCTACCGCTGTACAACGACCAAATATGGCTACCTGCTGGAAAATCAGCCAACCCTTGTAAAGGTATAATAAAAACACTTACCAATATGTTAACCTATTAAAAAAAAAAAAAAAAAAAAAACAAATCTTCTCTTAAATAAATTTTGGATATGAAATAACATGTTTGAATTAAATGGTGGTTTTGAAATAAATGAAATTCAATACTTGATACCAAATATCTTTACTTGAATTCAGAACCAAATTTTAGGACGTTAAAGTTATTTGAGTCTATAATTATATATTCAGTTAAATTTTAAAACAAAGTGCAATGAGTTTATAAATAGACGTTATTTTTAATACAATACCCTTTGTTTTAAACTGACTCCAGTGACTTAATCATCTTGACCATTTGTAACGTATTGTTAAGTTTTGCTATTGAGTAATTATAAATAATATATCTGATCATAAAGTCAGAGACTTTCCTTTCTAAACAAAGCCCAATTCAACATTTTAAAAATTTGAAATGATTTGGATGGTGAGACCTCTGTTACTGGTTTCATAGCTCATTCTTTAAAAGCTTTAAAAACTTTAAATCGTTGATCCAACACTCAACTTAATAAAGCGCAATTTTCAAAATATATAAAATGCTTTTTTTTACATTTTTTTGATTTTGTAAAACCACTTCAGAGAATTATTTAGCATTAAACATAAAAAGTTTCAATTTTGTAATAGGACTAATATTTGTTGTACAAAAGATATTCTTATTTTTTCTGATTTTTTTTCGAGAAGAGCTGGAAATTTCTAATAAAGTTATTATTATTATTAATAAAATTATTATTATTATCAAAATTTTTAGTTATAACTTCAAAACATGAAAAGCATAAAATGGCTCTTCATCATGTAAACCAACCCAATAGAGTTACATGCTCTCAAAACACTTCTCTAGTTTTAAGCCAATGTCTACTAGGGCTAAATATTGAACTGTCACGTTGGTATATTTTTCATCTTTTAAAATATATGTCAGACTTTGAAATAAATTCTCTTCAGACTTTCAAATAGCTTTTAAACTTTGAAATAAAACCTCTCACACAATGAAACACTTGTACTTTGAATTAAATTATTGTCAAACACTAAAACAATATTTGGCGTCACACTTTGAAATAAACCGATAAATAAATAATAAACACGTTATTTTATCACGGCAAAAAACTGAATTTCTATAACTGCCTTAACATTTGAACCAAAGTGTCGAAGTTTGGTGTGAATATACAAAGTGATAAGCTAAATGTGATCAAAATTATAATTA
>JAUZNK010004874.1:0-10227 GCA_035046665.1 Euphysa ruthae | reverse complement strand
GGACAATTTTGGCATGGAATACGGTAGATGATGTTGCTCTTTTGATCGATTTCGAGAGGGTCTTTTGGATGCGAAAGAAAATTGGAGTTAACCCTTGTATTGGGGTACAGGTAATTGTCCCTTGGATAATTGCTCCCTGGATAATTGCCCATGGACAATTTCTCCCAAACAATTCAACCTAGGATTGTTACCCCCAAACTATCCATAGTTGCCCCTAGGCAACTCCCACAGGATAATTTCCCCCGGATAGTTGCCCCTGTTTTTTATTTTAAATAGATTTTAATTAGTTGATTAAAATATAGTAAACAATCATGAATGGAATGACAGACAACATAAAATGTTTAAATGCATCATTTTGAGAATTAACCTTATTCATACGCGAGGAGAAGGGGTTCTTTTATACTGATTTCAGGAAAAAAAATCTGTAATGGTAGTTTTTTATAAAAAAAAATAATTTTAAAACAACAAGGTAAGAAAGCAAATATTATTTTCGTATTTTAAGTATTAAAATTGTTTAACCGACGAAGTGAAGCGTTAAACAACTATAGAACTGTTGATAAAGAACGGCGGCAAATCAAAGTGTTTTAGATTACCTCGTTCAAAAGAGCTACAGCTAAAATACCAAAGAATTCTAAAAACAACTGGCATTAATTGGTTAAAGGGGCACATATGTAGGGGGGATAAAGGCTTTCATACTTTTGAGTGAGAGGACCTACAGCCTTTGTGGTGCCTCCCAGTAATTAGTGCAGTTTTACACCCAAAGCGGAATAGCTTTCGTGGTGTCTTCCTCGTGTATGCGAATGGACAGCAAAATAACTTATATTCCCATGAAACGCAAGTTTTTATTACTTTTGGCAATTAATCTCCGCAGAATTTACAAATAAAAATTATTAAAAAAAATTTTCCACAAAAAAATGCCACAAGAGCTCATAATCGAAAATCGAACACAATCAATTTTGACTGCAATAAGAATTCATCAAATAACTATAGATATAAATACAAATATGATTACAATACAGCGCACGGGCTGTATTGTATTATATGTATATATATGTATAATCTTTATAATCTCCCCACTATCAAACTTTTTTTTTTATTATTTCAAATTACAACTACATATTAAAAAAAAACTTGATGCGCCATTGTTAAAATGAAAATGTTCATAAATGATAATTGAAAATCGAACTCAATCAATTTTGCAACCCACAAGTATAAAACACGGCTGATAGTCGGAGATATAAGAAATCCATTACATGATATATTGTTGCATTCGAAAGTGACCAGTCTTTATCATAGAGTGGAATCTGGAAGGAATTGTCTCGCCCTGACTTGCATCACCTCACATCATATCATGTGCCTGTTAACCAGATAATGATCACCTAAGGGGAATTTGAAACACTAATAATAAAATATCACGTGTCTGTTAACATATTAATGATCAGCTAATAGGGATGTGAAATAATAACAAAACATAAAAGTTTTGAATTTAGTTATAAAATGATAATAATAATAATGATGATAATAATAATAATAACAATAATAGTAATAAAAAACATTACAAATAAACATTACACCTACAGCAGCGAATTCATCACAACTGACCAATTTGCAAAAAATCATTCGCTTTCAAAAGCAGGACAAGAATTTGCACCCAAATCTACTCAGGCTAGAAGACACAACAATATCCGAATGATTTCACAAATACTAATCTTTTTTGCATCACAATAGGTGATGGCTAATTCTTTGTTTTCCGGGGTTTTTGAAAAATGATTTTCCACAATGCTATCTTGGAAAAACATTTTACTGCTACTAGTTTTTTTTCTCTATTCCAGTTTCAAATGTGAAGGTTGAATGTGGATTTTCCACAAAAAAATTCAAAGAGACTGAGTCGCTTTTTGAAAAAAAATTTTTGCAAAAAACTTTTGCAAAAAATTAGAAGAGTGAACCAGAGAAAGAAGCATTCTTTGAAACCAAGATTAGTCCAACAAAAGATCAGTGAACTTTCATAGACAAGAATGATAGTAAATTGTAAAATTTGATAAAAGTCATGTGATGCATTTAACTCTTGTTTTTCTTCTTCTTTTTTTTTGTATTCAATTCTTACAAAACAACAACATTTATCTGATATTATTTTAAAAAATAAAACCTTCAAGTAATTGTTTAAAAAAAAAAAAACTTTATGGAATGTTGAATGGGAAAACAATTCCCGTAGATTATTAAAATTATATAATTGTTCAGTAAAGCGCCAACAAAACCCCCAGCTAGATTAGGTTCATAACATTCGACTGCTCAAATAAAAAACCAAGAGTAGAACAATTATATTGAAGCCTAGAAAATTGTTTAAACAAAGTTAGTTCAGTTTTGTTTATTTAACCCTTTCAGTCGTAAGGGTCACCAGAGCAGGTCTTTAAAACCTGTTTATACCCTATAGTTCCGCATAGCACAGAGCAGGTCCTTTAAATTATGCTTGTGATGAACACTAATTAAGCATTGAAATGGCATGTTCTTACAGCAATGGAAAACAGATAAACTTTACACTCCGAAACAGAAAACCATACACATTTTTGTCTATTCCAAGCTATTAAGCTTGCTCCAAGGTAAAAAAGTAATTTAAAATGGCCGAAAATAAAAACCGAAATAAGTGATATCCAATATGGATGAGATTCTGGAATTAATGATAGCGATTCAGAAAATAATGAGATTCGTGATTTGGATGAGGAATTCAGTGAGCAGAAGCCAGGCTAGGACTATGATTCAGTGCCTATTTAACCTGTTTTTTGTCCTCCAGCAGTAGAAAAATTGTCACTGTTCAGGAAAACTTAGACATTCCACATAGCTCTGAACAAACTTAGCAATTTTCTACTGATAGAAGTAGTTATTATGAAAGTGAAAGTAGTAGCACTGCTGATGATGAAGATGAAATAACGCCTCTTTTAATAATAACTGCTGTAAGGAGACGAGGAGGTGCCTCAAAATTTCTCTGGACAAATGAAGTTTGTTGTGGAAGAATAAGTTTTAGTGGTGCTAATCAAGTTGGTGACAACAATCACCAGGATCACGCTTAAAACCCAGCTGCTGTTTATTGTGGACGTGATGATAGTGCCCTTGGTTGTAGACGTACTTCCCAAGGACATGGTGCCAGTGGTCACAAACTAGGTGGTCAGAGAAGATGAGGTATTCATGCTCATGGTGACAATAACCAAGCTGTCAGTTGTGGAATGGAAATGGGAAAAAGTTGAGGGAGAACTAGCAAAAAGTATCTGAAAGTGACTGTTTTCTGTTTACTGATATTGAGAGTCTCAAAATCAGAATGAGATATAATGCAACTGCATTAGATTTTGTTGAAGTCTATCTAACTGATGAAATTATGGAGCATGTTATAAAGATACCAACCGATTATTAAATACATATCGACATGGTCATCCAGAAAAAACAAGCAATAGTTATCTAAATAAATGGAGAGATGCCACTGTTCCAGAGTTGAAAAAGTTCTTTGGCTCCTTAGTCATGCTCATGGGAATCATAACTAAACCATATATTCATCAAGCAGTTCATCACAACCAAATCTGCACAGTTTGGTATCAAACTGTATGAATTGACGACTTCTAATAGCATAAAATCAGATTTGCTTGTATATTGAGCCAAAGGTAACTTTTTTGAGGATAACCAACACAGTGACATGCCAACCACAAAGAGAAATCCAGTTTTGATAGATAGAGCCCTTCATGAATAAAGGACACATTCTTCACACTTATTTTTTTCACCGTCAGAACCAACCATAAATTCTTTTGTAAGGAGGCAGCATTTATTCAGCTAGAGAAAGGGTAGGCTGGGTTTTTCAGGACGACACAAAATGACCGCATTGTTGCAACAAAGTATCGTGTGTTCAGAAAATAAGCAGCAGAAAATTTTAAACATGTTGTCAACATGCTACTAGCCAGATATGATCCATGTATCAACAGATCACAAAGGCAATGAGATATATAAGCCTGGTAAAGAACTACAACATGCATTGGGCGGTGTCGACCACGTTGCATACAATACAAAGTCTTCTGAAATTATAAAAATGGTATAAAAAGTTAAATATTATGCTCATAATAAAAATGAAAGTTTATTAGCACCACACTGGTAACACTTCAATTCCATATTTGTCATTTTTGCATGATTTGATTGCTTTGATGATTTTAGCTACATCTGATGTTCCAAAACCAATTTGTGAACCGACTTACCAGATTGCCTTACAGGACGACATTTCCCGTTGCAAAAACAGCTGGTTGAAGGAACTAAGAATTAAAGAACAACTAAAAAGTGCAAAGTTTGCAGTGCATGACATATAAAATCAAACAAAGACGGACCATTGAAGACAGTCGCTTTTGTCAAATCCTAAACTTCACCCAGACAAGTCTTTTGAACTCTACCATACACTTTTGGGTTATTTCAAGTAATAACAGTTTGGTAGGAAGATAGCTTTTTTATATTATTATTGATTTCATTATTGCTAAAGATTATTTGACCATTTCCGGAAAATACGGTGAAAGTTTTAGCCAAATTAGTCAAGTGGTTTTATGAAGCATTTAAGATTTCCAAAATCATATCATTCATCCTATATAAACTCCACACATAAATTAAGAATGAAAAAAAAAATAAAGAGTTTATAGGACTTTGTCAGCTTTGCAATGAAAAATAGAAATAAAAAAAATAATTTACACACTCTTGCTCTCGTTCTCCTGCCACCACTTTCAAATTCAATGCTATTGTAAGCGTTAGTAGGAATAGATTTAAAGTGAACTTCTGGCAGCCATTTTTTATCTTTTTTGTTAATAATATCACTTTCATTGATTGTTACACCGTGAAATCTCTTGGAGCGACCACAGCAGCAGCTAAATTAACAAAGTTTTCAGTGACGAGTATAAACAATTTCTCACACTTTGTGCCAAAAGATATTTCAATGTTATAAATTTTATTTAGTTTCAAATATCTTAGCATAATACTTCATTTTGAAAGCATATAGTCCAAGCAAAATCTGTAAAAATGCCTTGTGACACTGATTAATAAATATATGCATTATTTTACATACATTGTACTAAATTAATATTTGCTACTTAGTAGTTCTGCTACCAAAGAAACAAAAGAGAAAAAAAAAAAAACTCACCATCACAAATTACAAATTTTAACAGAAAGATGACCAGCACCAAAAAATAGTGTTACTTTGCTCAAAAATATGGTAAAATAACACATTTTCAAATAAAAAAAGTATATATAAAAAATTTTCTTCAAAAATGTTAATAATAAAACATGGTAGGTAACTAGCGTAATCCAACGTTCATCCAAAATAATCTATTTATCACCAAAAAAATATGAACAAAAACCTTCCAGAAAAAATTCCTATTTTTTTATTTTCATTTTTAAAATTTTTAATATATTGCATTTCACCAGCCTAAAAATGAAGTCTGAAGACAAAAAAATGCTTTAACCTGCAAAAACTTAAAAACTCCGTTTTGCGATTCTTATTATATCCAATAAAAAAATGCCTGTAAATTTCACATAGAGTTAAATTAAAACTGCCAACATCATAATTTTATAAATTAAACATCAAAAATGTACTGTAATTAAAAATGAAGATCAGTAAGTATCGTCGAAATATAGGTAAAGATACACCACATATAACAATAAGCATTGATCTAAAATTATTAGTGGGGCTCAATAAGATAACAGTCACATCAAGCACGAAGTAGTGCCTCCTGCATCGAAAAACTTTCTTTGCTCACAGATATCTGATTTTTATACAAAAAAATGATTTTTGCTTGATACAAAACTAATAAAAAAAACCTAGTTTTATCAGACTAACTTAGCATAACTTTATAAAAACAGGTACAGGTAAAAACTTCAAGGAAAAAAGATTTAAAAAAATGAAACTAGTTTTTAAGACAAAATAAGATGATATTTGGATCACACAGACAACTAATCCTTGTCTATTTGCAATGGTGACTAAATATGGTAAAAGATAAATTTATACATGATTGCCCACTTTGAGTTCACAGCTGATGCCTTCTAACAAGTTCTAGAAGCCTTATGTAATCTCATAACTAATAAATTTTGTGAGAAACTGGAAATTGAAATAAAGGTAACTCAATAAGTTACTAAGTGGTTTTCTAACCTAAGAAATTTAGAAAAAACCATAGTTACTAAAAAAAGAATTATCTTATGGACAAATATGGGACTAATCACCTCATTTGGAACCCTGTTTTAATATATGGACACAAAAAGAAAACATTGGCTCCTTTGAATGGAATTCAAAAGATTTGATCAGCCTACCAACTTATTAAAACTGACTTCTTTGGAAAAAATGTTGATGACTCAAACTCAACTAAGTCAAATATTACAGCAAAAGCTTTCGCACTGAGTGCTTATTGACAAACTTCTTTGTTAGAAATACAAAATAAACTGATTCAAATGAAGTTATGTAGACAATAAAAGTTACCAAATAAATTTTTGCAACTCCCTACTTCTAGAACAGTTTATTCAGAAGTTAAATCATTTTGATCAATTTTTTAGGTCTTGAATTTTATGATTTTAATTAACTATTATCTAAATATTTCTAATTACTAAGAATTCAGTAAACTTAAAGTAAAAATTTAAATTTAAGTTTAAATCACATCTTCGAATTGTTAATGAAATCTTCTCATAAATAAAAATATAAACTAAAATAAATATAAAATAAAAATCGAATGGATTTATATCTTTACATCTAATTTTGGTTTAAACTGCATCAATTAATCTCACTGAATACGTTTAAACAAAGTAAATTGTTTCATTAAAATTATGTTTGATTAAATGAGTCAAACTTAACAATTATCAAGTAAACAGAATAAGTTTGACTAAATGAGTCAAACTTACCACTTATCAAGTAATCAGAGTAAGTTTGACTAAATGAGTCAAACTTACCATTTATCAAGTAATCAGAGTAAATTTGGCTTTTCTTTTCTTTTTTCAACTAATGTAAATTTTTTTGAAAATTCCACACCTTCTAAGGCTCAATCAAGATGGACATATTTAACAATATCCAGGTCCAGAAGCAAAAAAATGTAAATTTTTTTTGTTCAACAATCTGAAACATAAAAGTCAACAAATTGAACAAGGAAACAGACCAACTGACAAGCACTTCATACTTTTAGCTATGTCAAGATAAAAATGTATAAAATTCTGCCATAGCTTGACACCAGATAGACAAATATTTACAAAAATTATTTCTAACAGGAAAATCGGGATAAGTTACTTTTTTTTACACAAGACCTTACCAGTCTGGTTTATTTTCTTTAGGGATATACATCTTGCAAAGCTTCTTTGAAAAAGTAGACAGCACCCAATCCTTTCCCTGCTTCTAAATTTAAAAATGATATAAAATAATTTTGTACAAAATTCTACATGCAACGAAACAATTTAACAAATTGAAGTTTTTGTATTCCACAAAATTTTTTTTAACGTTTTTGCTTTAAATACTCTAGTGGAGTTTCTTTAAGCCTGAAGCTTGTGACAGTTATTTCAAATAAACAATAACAATGTAGACCTTCTACTATAACGATTAAGAACACAGCATAAACCATTTGTTCAGGAAATTAAACCCGTAGAATGGTTGAGAGCAAAAGGACACAAAAATTACTTTTAACCAAGTGGTGTGATTTTGGACCAATGCCATTTAAAAACAAAAATAAATAGATATGCATTATGTATTTTCCTTATTCACCCCAAAACCAAGGTTACAGGATATTTTATTTTTCGTTCTTTACTAAATTCATAATTAGATAATTCATAGTCAAATAATTATTGTTTAAAAAAATAATAATACAGAATTTCAATATTTTTTTTCTTTATTTCTCCAAAATTACAATGGTAAGAACTTTCTTGAAAAATCTGAATTCCACACATTGTTTGCCTCGCTAACCCTTAACTTCTTGCAAAAAATCACATATAGTTGTGTAAAAAACTAATGAAAAGATGTCAAAAGAAACAAGAAATTATTATTTCTGCCTTGTTTTCCCAGATCATAAAGAGAAAAAAATTTTCAATAAAATCTGGAAAAGGCCTTTACATTTAAACTTATGCAAAAATAAAAAAGTTGAAAAACACAGATTTTGTGTCTATTTTTGCCTTGTTTTCTTTCAAAATTAAGCTAAAGAGAATTTTTTTCAAAAATCCAGCTTGGCCACATAACTTGCTTTATCAACCCTTAGATTAATGCGAACAATTAGAAAAAAGTGATGGGTGGATCTGACATGGCGGTACACAAAGCATTGGATTTCTAGGATTTTCACTACCTGGGTCAAAAATATATAAAATAAAAAATTTAAATGTAAATATTAAAGTTTGTTTATAAATTTTTTGGAGGTCTAGTACGTTACCTCAAACAGGTATGCATAAATGTCTTTTAGCTAATACTCTTTAGTAGACTTATTAAGTTTGCATATATATACATATATAATTTTATATACATACCTTACTCTTTTTTCTTGATAAACCTGTCTTTCCTTTTGCATCTGTTTCATCTTCAGCTTTTTCACTGTCACTTTCACTTTTTATAATGTATAGCTGTTTTCTATCCATTGTGAATTTATTTCGTAACAGTATTCATTTGTTTGGTTTATACAAGAAAAGCATGTTCAAGTACAAAAATTTCGATTCTTGTTTGAGTGTGTCTTATAGTCTATAGAATCAAAAAATCAACTTTTTAAAACCTTTGGACTAAATTAATTCCTACTAGGTTACAAATGAAAGTATCTTTTATGGTAAATTTGCTAAAATTTCTTCAAGTTACAAAAATCATTCATACACACAACGTGCCAAATTTTGGTAATGTGGATGAAGTAGAGCTTTATGTTGAAATAATAGATCAATGTGTTACTATGAGCAACACCCTTCAATACAATATGTTGCTATGGCTATAATATTAACTATAGTACAGAGTAACTAACTTATAAGAAATAAAAAGCATTAGTGAATTTAGTAAGGCTAGATAAAAATAATTTAGAAGAATATAAAAACAATAATAAATCAAAAATTGATTAATCACAGAAGGAAATTAAAAAGAAAATCACCTTTTTCAACGACATAGATGAAGACACATACATAAAGCATATAAAATATCATGAATAAATATGAATTATAGAGTTTCAAAACTAATAGTTTTAAAATCCTAGTAAGTTTAATTTATATCTATTCATTATATATATTATATTATCAGCTTTACAAGCTTATTTCATTATGAAGATAATTTTAACACATTTTATATAAAGATTGTTTCAATGAAGAAACACATCTTTAACTATTCAATGGTAAACAAAAGCAAATGACACACTGATGTAAAAATTCAATTTGATAAATGAAATTTCTTATTTGATTTTTTTTTTATCTGGAAAGATTTCATCTGTCAAAAGTACAGTAGCAAAAAACCCTAGAAATGAGGGAACAAAGAAATAAGTTAAACAAACAAATGAATGAAAGTTTGCAGAATGGTCAAATCGCGTAAAGCATTCGGGGCGTCCAGATGGTCAACCTAAGTAAGTAACTATTCTATTCTTTGCCAGACTGTTGTTAGTGAACATATTTTGTTGAAGACAGTCTAGTTTAAGAGAATAATAATAACTTCAATGCAACTGCAGTTTTACAATTACAAACACTTTTTTATTTTACTATATTTTATATTTTGAAGCAAGAAAGGTGATCTATGCTAGTCAGGACCTTAACGCTTCTTTTTGTTTGGTTTAATTATTTAAAAAAATCTAAGGGACAAAAAAAAACATTGCTGTATTTAGAGATAAAATTTATGACAGCTTTTATGAGACATTATTATTATGAGAGAGACTTTGATAATTAATAAATAAATTTGAGGCTTACTTAATTGATTTAACTGCCAATACTAATGAAATAATACATAAATATATATATATATCAAATAATATGTAAGTATATATCAAATAACATATAAATATATATCAAATAATATGTAAATAAACATCAAAAATACATAAATATATATCAAATAACATATAAACATATATCTAACCATCTATAAATATATATGAAACATAATGGAAACATATATATAATAATATATAAATACATATCAAATAATATATAAATATATATATATATCAAATAATATTTTAATAAATATCAAATAATATATAAATATATGAATAATACATAAGGATATATCAAATATTATATAAA
>JAUZNK010004872.1:0-10228 GCA_035046665.1 Euphysa ruthae | reverse complement strand
TTTATAAACGTGGTAACCCATGACAAAAGCATTAATTTCATATTGAATAAATTTGACAATTGGAATTTCTTCACAAGTAAGAATTTAATTCTTACTAATTCTAATCCCCCCACCCTCCTCTTACCCCAGAAGGTTTTTGTTGAAGGAGAAACGATAACTGATCCAATCGACAATAAAATTTGCAGCTCGTGATTATAAAAGCTGCAAATTTGAAGAATGGTACTACTCCGCTGATTTTAAATTTTAATATTATTTTTATTTTTTTAGTGAAAATGAAGAAACACTATACAATCTATCTATCTGATTTAAAATTGGCTGGGCTCGAACCGAGGATCTTTTGCATGTAAAGCGAACTTAATAACCATTGCACTATAGAACTTATTTCACGATGGAAGATATATTTATTTAATCCTTCACATAAGATATTTTAAAATTCGTCATTACCCATGTTCTGCTCATTTTTCTTATTTTGAGTTGCTTATATGGACACATATTTCTGTCTTACATTTAGCGTCTATCTCTTTATTTTAATCATATTTTCATTTGTGTTGATTTTTTTTTTTAGAGGAGAAGCATATATTGTGCAAGCAAAAAGAAACATGAGTCGTAAATTTATTAATTTACAGAGCGACGAAAATTTATCTGGAGAAGTTAGAAAATATAGCTGTCTTTATGATGAACCTGGCGAGAGTTATAAAAACAAACGAGCCAAGAAGAACGCATGGGTTGAAATTGAAAAAACGCTCGGATTGGAATTTTTTTTTTTTTTTTTTAAGTGAAATATTGTTTTAGTACTTTGAAAAAGTAGTGTTTTAGATAGTCTTTTTTAAAGTGTTTTTGTTTAAGTACATATTTTTTATTAGCACATATTATAGTTTTATTCTAAAGTCATTTTTGTTTTAATTTACATAAACTTTGTGTTTTTCATTTAATTTTGCGGGTTTTTTTTTCTAGATTCAGTGGAGAAGACGTTCAACAACATGAAGAAACGATAGAGCAAAAAAAGAATGGCTGTTAAAAAATTAAAAACATCTGGCGCTGGGAGGTTAGAAGAAGAGTAAAGTAAATACTCGTTTTTAGAATGGTTGTATCCACTTGTTGCTCTGAAAGAATCTATGAGTAATATTCAAGAAGATACTGGCACTAGTAAAAATGGTGATGGTTTTGAGTACAACAACAAGCCTAATTCTCTTTTTAAAGAGCCAGTGTGGTAATGAAATCAAAACAAACACGTGGTCAGCTGCCGGGAAATTTTCATAGACCACACAATGTAGACGGATTAAAATAACAAGAAAAATCAGAATTAGTCTATGAAAAGTTCACTTCCCCGCTGTGTACAGGTTTGAAACGGCTGTGCCACTTCCGACATATATCTGTTAAGCGCGGCAACATGAATATGGACGTAACCCTTTATTTGGATTTAAATATAATAAGAAGAAAAGATTTTTGAATTAAACTCAATGGCAGAGGACAGATAACAGAGAAATTAAAATAAAGAAAATGACGTTTAAAGAAATTTCCAACACCACGGCGATTATGGGATACATGTTATACCACGTGACACTTTGTTTAATAAAATAACTGTTGAGGGGAAGAATGAGTTTTCATACGCGGCTACTCTACCATGCATCCATAGGTTTGAATATATTATGTTCATATTTCGCTTGCGAGACAAATTTAATATGTAAATCGAGTTGGTCGTTTACATACTTATGCATGGAGTTGACCATCGCGTCGGTCCAGCGTTGTTATAACGAACGTAACTGCAATTCGGTTATCATTCTTGTAGGACTGGCTCCAGTCTGAGAATATGAAACGTGCTACTTTACGTTGTAACACATACAATTTATCTAGAAAATGTCTGCTTCGTTGACCAACCTGTTTCCACACTGGTGACGCTTATTAAAAAATTGGTATGATGTATAGTATTATATAACATTGAATTTTGAGTTCGCGACTACAGATACACGAGTGTCTTTGGAGGAAGTTCCTTTGCCTTTTTAACGATGCAACTAACTTGAGGTTCCATGAAAATTTTTTATGGATAATAATTCCAAGATACTTTGCTTTCTCAATACTCTGAAATTTCGTACACAAGTAGGTATTAGTAAAGCTTTGATTTTACCACCAAATTTTATTTAAAATTTATCTATCTGTCTATAAAAAAAATCGATTATCTTTCAGTAACTAAATTCAAAATTGAAAAAGTTTTTGTAGTTTATTTTTCCATTTTAAATTCATAGTTCATGAGCTAATTTATGACTGAGGTTCACGAAGATTTTAGTTGCCGCATAAAATCGCGGATAGTTCTAGATTAAACGCCGAATTCTGATGACCCGCCAAATATAGAGACACGCAGGCACGCCATATTTGATGGCTCATAGGCACGTCCAGTTTTGATAGCACACTAGCACGTCATATTTAATGGCAAGCAAGCACGTAGGCACGCCAGAAATAGAAGTACACAAGCACGAAAACACGCAAAATCTGAAGTGACGCCAAGCACACAGGCACGCCTTTTACCAGACTCGTTCAAAAGCTGGTTATAACGTTTTTGAATCTATGAAAAGATACTCAAAATGTTTTCACAAATAAATGATCAATAGTTAAGAGATGATTGATAATTAATGATTTAGTGGTTCAACATTTTTCTTTTTTGATAGAAAATAGGTCTCAGCAAATAACGCACACTTATGTTTGAGATGAAAATCTGACAAATTTTTAGGAAACCAAACTGGCTTAGTAGGAAGTAATTAACCTTTATGACTTATTGACAACCATAATAGCACAATCTTGTTTTTTAAACACTTATCATTATGGTAGAATTTATCATCCGTCTAGCCTTTGTGATTTTTAGCTTATGCAGAAATGTTATTATTCTATATATTAAAAAATTCAATTAAACAAAAAAAAAAAAATTTTTGAGCAAAACAGCGAAAGTGTCTGTTACTTAACTTAGAGTGAATGAATAACTTTGCTTCGTTTACATGATCGCATTTTATTCGCACAAACAGTAACAGTAACGAATATATGTTCAATGTACATGTTTGGGATATGCCCGCTTAGTAACCTCAAGGTTTGTGACCTTGCCATATTCGCCTAAATTGTATAATGTATAGCTCTTTGCTTATGTCAAACTTTCATGTTTTTATTCATTTTTTTAAAACTGTTTAATTAGTATTCAAAATGGACTCACAGCGTCAGCTCAAATTGCATCATACTTATTAACACCTTAAAGTAACATGGATTAAACCTCACTGGGGACTATTTTTTATCACTCATACTATTTTACCTTTTTCCCAACTAAATTTGGAAGATTTATGAAAACAACATCCAGTGGATGTTTAATTCTATAAAATCAAAACATATTTCAAAATAATACTAAATAAAATAAACTAAATATAAAACCTAACCAAAATAGATCATTACGGAATTGAATTATTTGATTCCTTTTGGGATTAGATCATCCATGGATTGGAAGTGGAGCAAAAACCACTTAATTCCTAATGTTAACAGTGATACAAATTCTTTTCTCCGAGCAAATGTTTTGCGCGCTGTCTAAGTCTTTTTATCCATTACACAAATAATATCTTGGTGAACATTTACTCACATTAGATTCAAGAATGTATTCGTATTTGCTCGTTATTTTCCTGGTTAGTCGCTTTAACTCATGCTAACTGAGCAAGCAAAATTTATGCATCATAAAATTTCATTATTATTTCGTTTTTTTAAATATAGTCATTCAGACTGATGAAAAATAGCAAAAACTTTTGATAGTTTTACTCTGCTCCACCCTACCCCAAGAACCTTCATCGCATCAAAAATGCTGATTTTTGGTGACCTTCAAAGTCATTGCTAGATGAGTTAACGATTGTCATCCTGTAATTTGCTTTTAACGATCTTATTTTTCCCTGTTCGAATTTTCTGTCCAGTTTATGCAAATTTCGCGGTTTGTCAAAATTTTTGCTTGTTAGTGACTTGACGTGTCCATAGCACTGAGAACAAGTACTATTTCCAATGAAAAACATTTGAAGTTTTTCGCTATCTAACCAGAAGCAGCAACGCAAGTTTGTCTCAAATTGTAGAAATTTTGTGAATTACAAAATTTTTACTTTAGAGAAGGTATGTTCAGACCTTCGAAATATTATCTCTTTTGATTTTAGTAAATAAAGATAAATTGAATACATGCTAAGGAACCATATTGTTATGAAATATAGCAAAAAACGTTGCGGTTAGGGTAATTCTAAACACAAGTCAGTGCGTGAATGGACATGCTATAATGATATAGTATAGCAATACAGTGTTTGTTGCCGCATACACGGTTGTCGGGAGATGATAGGAGTAAAGAAGGAAATATTGTTTGAACAGAGCAATCTTGCATACCGGCATACCGGAATGTCACTTTGTTCATCTATTTATGGGTATACGAAATGACATCAATTGGATTTTGCAAACGCAAATTTCTATAAACACGAACATTGTGATAAGTTTGTGCCTTGAATCTTCTGCACAGCCCCATAAAAATTAGGAGTCCAAATAGAACCATGGAAGTGCACGAGAAAATTTTTCCAATGAGGAAAAACCGCCAAAGAAGAGTTTTACCAAAGCAATGAGGTTTTTGCAGTATATATTGCGATATTCTCTATACTTTGGGGACAGAAGAGATACAATAACTCTTTCCCCAATAATTCAAGGCATTATTTCACCAGGAACAACCATAATAACGAAACAACCTCTTTTATATCTTCCATGAATTGATTTTGGTTAAGCATTTCGAAAATGGTCAGAGCATTTCCACATCAGACAACGGCATTTTCCTTTCGCTTTAAATTACTTCTAAATTTTTTTTTACGTGGTTCTTCAAACTCAACCGGTTCTTCTTTAAAAACACTACAACCTTTTCCTTCCAATTAACCTTCTTTAGTTATCTCCTTACTGGGAAAGTATAAATTTCATATCTTGAATATCCGTTCAACAAATTTCTTAACACTTCCGTGGTGGCAGTCATATGGCATTTTAGTGAATCTGGTATTTTCTAGCAGAATCGATATAGCTAAGCACTTTCAAAGATTTGGATACTTGTACGCTTGTTTTACATTCTGTTTGTCGGGGACTAGAGGTAGAGCAGGGAAAAACTGGATGGGATGACTGATTTCCAAAGACTCTTCATACTTGAAGACCAACCCGTGATCAATTTCTCATCTTCAATGTATCCTACTAAGATAGGATGCCTGTCAAACACAAAATTGGCCCATGCAAGGATGTTTACACAATAATCAAAAAAGTGATTTTGACACAACAATATTTTGTCTCTGTCGCATAGTTATACGTGTGCACAGTAACATTTTGGGCAATCAAGTGTATGATTTGGGATACTCAAATATGTATATATAGTAATATTTAAAGTCGGCCGAGTAAATCATGTGTTTTCAATAAGAGAGCTTCTCACTGTTTCGGTTTCAGTTTTTTTTTTAAAGATTTTGATTATATTTTGACTTTTGAATGTATTAAAACTAATATTGATAATATATAAGCAGCGTAGCTAAAAAAAGCCAGCTGTTTTAAAACCCTCTTAACTCTCAAAATTACAAATTATTTCCTAAATCACAGATGGAGGAGTCTTTATATCTACAAATTACCGTATTTAAATAATAAATAAAAGCAGCTTGTTATCTTTGTTTAGAGTTTACCTTTAACGCTAGAAAATATAATATAATTAGGAACTGAAATCTGGATTTTCAGGCGATATTTAATTATGTCACCAAATGATGTTATTGTTGGAAAATGAGGTAAACTTTTCTTAAAATATATTTCGGTTGAGATTTTCATCGCATTGTAATTTCATATCGTTAATCGAATCATTTCTTAGAAAATGGATGCCGTAAACAATCAAAAGTTCGCTTGGGTTTGAAATAGTCAAAATCAGTAAAAATAAATGAATAACAATTAATTTCTTGATAAATCTATCATACTTTTGGAGTTTAAGTCATTAGCCGACACATTATGTCACAGATTAATCTCAAATCATTTTCATTGTTACGAGTTTTTTTTTAGGTTTTTATCAAGTAATAGACTCAAAATCATTTGATAACAACTTTTAACAGCATAATTTTCGTGATCTAAATACGTGATCTAAATACGGTTACGTAATGCACGCAATGCGAAAAGGGGTATTATATATATTTCAATATTTTGTGTAAAAAAAAGAGCGTACTGGTATCGCGCCAGCAGAAATTTAATTGTAAATGAGAAATTATATTATTTTATTTGTTAAAAAAATGCGAAATGGTGTTGGCATGCGGGCAAAGTTTAGTGTATTGTAAACAAATAGGTCCGCTTGTGGTGCAACAAAACATTGTTGCTAGGGTTTGTGTAAGTCTGATTGGAGATACAAGGGTATTATTTTTGGTTTACTACCAAATGTAACATTTATTAGGTTTGCAAAACCAGGTAATGTCGACCAATAATATCGAGAAACTCTTTCTTACATAACACTCTAACAGTTGCTCTATAGTTCGTGTTTTTAGAAATTTAAGACATTTTTTCAACTATTCTATCTAGATTGTTTTCAACATAAATAAGTCCATCTGGAGACGCACCTAGATAGGGATAATAGTGATGTACCCATAATCCACTTTCAATAACAGAAACACCAAAAACTCTTTCATATGCCTTTATAGCATTTCTTCCTCTTCTATTCCATAGGTCACATCGAACGTTGTAATGTTTTCCCTGAACCAAAGATTATGTTTAAGCCAATTGTATAGAGGAAGTTTATTTATTCTGTCAACTTTTAATGCTTTACCAAGAAGAACAACATTTTTTATTTATTGATGCAGTTATTTTATACCACCTCGACTGAGCCCATAACAATGAACCATGTTGCATTTCTGCACCTGGTATGAAATGCTACTTATTGCTCTGTGGAGTCATTTCAAAAGTTGATTCCAAAATTTTATTTTCAAATGTCTTAATTTTCATAACATATATTTGAATGTCATTTTAATCTAATTCGAAATCTTTATATGAATCTTTATATAATCTTTATTTATATTTAAATAAAGTCTGCCACAAAGATAACTGATTTGAAGTTTCTTACATTATCTGGTAACATTGGATAGCGGTATTTGGAAGGCCGAGGATCCCAAAAATACATTTCATTGCTTTATACCTTCTTTTTAAGTGATGAATAATTTGAGTTCTGCAATTTTTTTGCTTCTTTATCTCGTTTTTTTGCCTTTATTCCACTGGTATTCTTCTGATGTAGATGGTTTATTAGTTGCTAAATATCCATTTTTTTCAACAAACTCAATTGAAAAAAGTAATACTTTTCTAAAATATCTCCCTTAATTATTTGCCTTGCAATTACACGATCCTGACTTGATAAAGCCACTGTTATTACTTGTAATTACAGAAGCATTTAAATGTGCATCAGATTTCATAGATTGGTGAACATATGCACGGATATAAAAGTTAAAATTATCTGCATTGTTTTGAACATTTTCAACAAAATAACTTTCTAACAAACTTCTTCCTTTTCTCAAAGGTTAGCAGTTAGCAGTATCTGTATCTTCAATATTTTCATTCTCAGTGTCATATAAGTTTTTTACACTTTCTATGAGGTAATGGTAAAAATGTCCATAAGTAAAACTACATGATATCTCAACTGATGGAAAGAATGACCACCCTTTAGTGGGTAGATGATTGTTGTTTGAACAGTTCTTGTAAATTTTTTTGACTTCTTTTCCACATTTTAAACCAAACCATTTGCCACTGTCTATTTTGGAGTCCATTTTGATACCAAGAGTACAACCTGCTGCTCTAGTTTGTAATTCAGGCCAACGACATTGGAGCTAACGTTTCAACTCTTCCATGTCACAATCATTTATATCTTTTTTTAAATTTTGCACCAGGAATATCATCTTCAGTTAAAACTATTTCGTTTTCTATAACATCAATAGATGTTTTCTAGAGTTTAAGTCTTTGTTTGTCCGCATTTATAGCCAATCACGTTTTGACATAAATTCTGCTACGTCATAAGAAAATTCGCTATTGAATTAATGTAAATTGCGGTTTACATTGATTGCAACAACGAACATATAATCAATTTAGCAAGATCGTGAAAGTGTAAAACCAGTGATTTTCTTATGTACTCAGTAATTTCTACCAAAGCAACATTAGTTGAATGTTTCTTCTGAAAAGTTGATTTTAAGAGCGAAATAGGGATGTAGCTGCTTCATTCAAGTTTTTTTAAATGTTGATACCTTTAATAATAGATCTAGATAAATGCAAGTATAAAAATATTGGTTGAAAGAGTTGTTTATGACAATCGAGAGAGGTGTCAATATGGTGTTTTAAGCGAGTTAGCAAGATATCTCTTCTTTAGTTACAGGTTGGGTCATGGCCAACTTAAATACTAGTATTTACGTAGGCCATGGTTGAGTAAAAAAGGAGTTTTGATTAGGGTTATTCAAATGGTTAGTAAAATTTCATTCAGAGGGTTCCATTTGTGTCTTCAACTGTGGAAAAAATATAAACGAAGGAGTTTGAGCTTTGTTTCTCTTTCATGGCAATATAATCATTTATGTATAGACTTGATATTTTATATTTTTTGGAGAGTTTTGACTTTAGTTATTTCACTTTTTTAGATTTTCTTGGTTATCATATCACTAAAGTAGGTGTAACAATTTTAGAAATTATTTTGCTGATATTATTACCATACTTCTTAAATATATTAAATAAATCATCATTGCATAATATTTTTAAATATCTTAAACAAGGAAGGCTGCAAAGGTAAGATAGTCCACAGGGTTTTTCCTCTGTATCCTCAGCATGAATTACGAAGTAATTACGCTAATTAATTCTTATTTAGCATTTTTATATCTGCATATTTATTAGAAGATAATTTAAATTGATTATTGTGATGATGGAAATAAACTTACTGTCTTATTTAAAGAAAACAAAAAAGTGTCAGTGGTGGGATTCGAACTCACGCTTCTAAGAAGTGACGAAGATATTTCTAGTACGTTTTGGCAGATTGGTTTTAATAACGGGCAAGTTTCACTTTAGAAACATGACTCCATTGAAAAAACGCCAATGCCTCAGTTTTATCATAACATGGCTTGCTTATGCTTCTTCATATTTATTGAGAAAGCCGCTTGGTGTGGTAAGAATATTTTTAAATTTCGTTTTTGTATTTTTAAAGACAGTTTTTGTTCCCCTAACATTTTTTTGTAATGAAAATCGCATTTGCAGACGAGATAGTTTAGCTAGCTATAGCTTGATAATATAATCATTATATTCAAGCTATAGCTAGCTATCATTATAATAATGATGATAAATAAAAAAAAAAAAAAAAATTAGATTTAAAAGGTTGGTAAACCTTAGTTTAGTGGAGCCTATTTTTCAGGGTAATTCTGGGAGGTTGAGAGAAACATTTAAGATTTCTAGCAGGGTTTCTTTCCAGAAAGCATGACAGACCTGCAGAATTATAAAAAGGGCTTAAAATTCTGAGCAAGAAATTTTTATATTATGAAAAAAATATGCAATAATAATTTCCAAAGATATTGAAATTTAGCTAAGTGCTAAGCAAAGATTTATCACGAAAAATTCAGATTGCAATATTGTTTAATAATCATGATATTACTATGATGAACTTAGGTAGGGAGGTCACTCAAAATTTCAGAGTGATTAAATTCATCCAATTTTAGTCTCAAATGGAAGTTCTTGGTCTCTCATTTACAAAATGACCTTACTTTTTGTCAGAGGTTAAGTGGATCTGGAGATATCCTGATTTTAGTATGACAGAAATCAACCAATTTCGGGAACTGAATTCCTCATATTATCAATAAAATAATGGCACCATAAAAGCCAAATGTTGTTGTATTTAATGGCTCTGCCTGACTTAATTTTAATTAATTATAGTTTCTTATACTTTTACCCAGATTTTAATATAGCGTTGGATGCGTAAATAGCAGCTGGACTAAGATCAACAAAAAATATGAAATTTATGAAATTTAGAGGCCTGGGGCCAAATGTCTTTATTTGGGTATTTTGGGTCCATCATACCCTTTTGTTGATAACTCAATTCATACAAAACATTCAAAAACTTTAATAATTCATTGGATGCATCATTGGGAGCTATACCAGAATGAATCAAATATTTTAAAAGCACCCTAATTTTAGGGGTTTGGGTCCAAATATCCTAATTTGGGTATTTTGGGTCCAT
>JAUZNK010004871.1:4233-26336 GCA_035046665.1 Euphysa ruthae | reverse complement strand
ATCGCATATATATTATATAAACCAATCATTACAACATATCGATCTAATCTAAGATAATGTTACTTTTATTCACTTGAGAACTATATAATACTTAATTGGATGACTTAGAATAAATAACAAAATAAAAGAACACCAACAAAAATAAAACCTAACACTTAAAATAGAATGTTACTTAATATTTGTTGGTTTATTGGGAATTGGTATCGTGGATTCATCGGAATAACCAAAACTTCGAAATAAAGACAGAATGAAGCATTTGTAAAATGACATATTTCTTAGTTGGTATTTAATTTTATTGCACTGCTATCAAACCTTCAAATAATTTTGCACTGCTCAAATTATTACTTGGAAAATTGCAGCATGAAACATTTTGTGGTTTCCATACTTATTTCACTTATTAATATCTATTTTAGGCCAATTTACAGAGAACTTGGCAGAATTACCTTCCCATGTTGCAAAAGTCTCGATGAAATCTGCAGAGGTTCGATTGGACTATATGGGATCTTGTATTATGATGACATCAATGTCTTCTTTCAGAGCTTGTTTGAAAGATGATTGGCTACTTGACTTGCAGAAAGTAAATAAAGAAGGTAAACGTATTTCTTTAAATAATATGTTTAATTTATTCAAATCTGTATTGAATCCTTCAAGTATAACATAATTCTTCCAGTGTAAACTTGCCACCACCCTGGAGGGACAAAAGCCCTCAAAAATTATGGTTCGTTTGGTTTTGGGATTTAGAGGTAGCTACCCATCATGTAATTGTCTTGGAAATTATTAAATTGGCAAATTTAAAAAAAAAATTAATTTTTCGCGATGTGGTTATCCAAGTTTGAAATTTTACTTTTAATAAGATTTTTTTCCTCAATATTGCTTTTTTGAATTTTTCAATACACTTCCAGTGCTTCGATGCATTTCCACTTTTTTGATATATTTCCAGCTCTTCAATACATTTCCAGCTTTTCGACACATTTCCAGTTTTTCGGCACATTTCCAGTTTTTTGATACATTTCCAGTTTTGTCTATACACTACCAGTTTTTCGATACACTTCGCAAATTTTTTTTATTATTTTGATTCTCTATTTCGTTCTCCTGGATTATAAATAAGCCTTGAAATCATATTTTTGTTGATCACTGACAAAAGTATGAAGACTTGTCATCTTACCTACTCGTTAACTTATCACACCAGCTTGTCATGTATGTCATATTAACTCATTGTTGTAAAACGATAAGGCACTGCATCAAAATAAATGTTATATCATATTGCTAACTTAAGTATTTTCATGGAATTTTATAACAAAATGAATTAGATGGCTCCAGAAAGCATTAAAAACATGTGTATTAGAGTGAGGTGTAGAATGGTTTAGGTTTTTTTTTTTTTTTTTTTTTTCATGCTCATCCATTGAAAGGAGGCTGCTTTGAGCTGGTGCACATTTTGCCTTTCAAATTTTCTGTGGTACATTTCACTGAATTAAGGCGACGCTTTTTAGATCGCTCGGTTGATAACGTTTGATTCTTTTTTGAAGGAATTATCGAGCTGGCTAGCCAAATTCATCCCTTTTCAGTTGTTTAATCTGTTCTTAAAATAATAATTAAAGAAATTTTTATAAAAATGGTAAGTTTGATTTTGCTCAAAATTTCATATAAGTTAGTGTTTGTTTTAGAATGTCCCCAAATGTCATTTTGCACGTCTTTTGGTTTAAGAACGCTGGAGAAATATCTTAAAAATATATGTTTACTAAAGTCTTATAAGTCTTAAAGTCTTATAAGCAGGTTCACAAAAGATCGAATATTTCAAGAAATATTTCCTGAGGCTTAACTATTACCTGATCAGTTCCTATGATATCTTAAAGTTGAGAGCATCTAAGGAAGAATTATTCTATCTGGAACACGGATGAAATATTCCATCCTTTATTGTTATAGACTTATGATAGGTATGACCTCAAAAATTTGGGAATCAGTAATATATGCTTATATCTTCCTATAAAAATTTTTAAAAAGTTTAGATGAGCATTTTCGGATGAGATATTCCAAATTTAAAGAAAAAAAAATGCGTGTTTTTAGAACGATAGAGGCACTTATATCATAATTATTCACATAAAAGTACATGAACTACACTTGCAAGACTCGCTCCCTGCGAGTCCTTTGGAAGGGAATATTCCATTCAAATTGAATAATAATGAAGACCCATAAAAATGACAAAAGTAGCTGCATGATTGACCAAATTTTCTGGTATTTAAGGTATTTCATCAAAGTTCTTCAGTTCGATTTTATTTTTACTATATCCTACTGAGCAGCTCCTGAGAATTATGACGTTTTTGGAAGAAATATTCCAATATGCCTTCGATTTATTTTTACATAATGCTTGGGAGAAGATACCGTACTATATGATGATGTGCGTTGTAGTGACGACTTTAGGAATGATGAAGGAGATGACAATGACATTGACAAGAATGAACAAGGTTTTAACTTTCTTGATGTCCCATCATTTATTTCACTGTTCAGTGGTATTCCGAACGAGCCTCTCTATTTT
Source organism: Euphysa ruthae (assembly GCA_035046665.1). Lineage (NCBI taxonomy): Eukaryota > Metazoa > Cnidaria > Hydrozoa > Anthoathecata > Corymorphidae > Euphysa > Euphysa ruthae. The sequence continues at coordinate 23,803 of JAUZNK010004871.1, read as the reverse complement.
GTTAAAGTCGTACAATATGGAACTCCTACTGAATATCTTTCGGATCAAGATGATACGGCCCAAAATTTCCAACAAGAAAAGCTTCAAGTGCTACCTACCAAAACTGTATTAGCTCCAGACGAAGTCTCTGACACGTACATTGACATTTCCTAAGACTTGTATTTGAACACCGAAAATTTCAACCTTCTGATTCTAAAATTCCTACATGCAATTGTTAATTTCTTTGGAATATTTGATGCTAATATGCTTTTAAACTTATATAGGTTATACAGTAGTAATAAAACAACGGAAACACAAGTAAAATGCTTATTTAGTATTAACTGAAAACAAAATTCATAGATCTTGTTTTTTTTATTTCACAAGGATTATTTTTTAATTCTGTTCAAATTCTTTGAGTTCGTTCTAAGGAATATTTTCTTCATATGAAGCTCTTTGAGATATTTATTTGTGAGATATTACATTCAAAATGTTTTAACATTTAATTCATATTTTTTTTAGATTTATAACTTATTTTTAAAGTCAAATTTTAAAAATAGTGTTCAGAACATCTTATCAGACTTTGAATTATTTTTATAATATTTCCTTCCTTGGATGCTCTAAAGGTATTATTTTTCAATCACGATCATAAATAAGTAATTTAGGCGATATTAGAAACGCTTTTAAAAGTTTCAAAATTATATAATTTGAGATAGCATTCTGTCGGAATAATTTTTCCTAAGGTGCTCCTGAATCTGAGTTATGAAAATCCAATGTTTGAAGAATAACATAAGATCATAGATTAGAACAAATTAGTAAAGAAAACTACTTTAAAATAGATTAAGCATATATCGATTTTATGGAATATTCCTTCCAGAAGAATTCCACAACATCTCCCAAGTTTTCAGTTCAAAATATTCAATTTTGGGTGGAATATTCGAAAAAATGAGTTTTTAAAAATTCTTGAAAATACATTTTTATCGCGTTCTAAAAATAAAAGCTGACATGAAAGGTTTATTGAAATTTATTCCCAAAAAGTTTTCTTACCTGAATTTGAACGAAACAGTTCTTTTTGCATGGATTTCCTTGACCACTTTTTCGCTCAAACAATTAGACATTACCAATATGGCAATTTTACTTCTTGTAAAAGCAACAAAATTTGGATATAGACCTTTGTGTGCTTATTTAAAATCTGTAATTATTTCAAATCAAGTAATTATTTGCACGCTAGAATGCAATGTTTTCTCACATTTTTTGCTGGATTTCGTTCCAACAACCTGACTCGACTTTTTCGGTAGGTAGAGGTTGAAACTAAATTTTTCTTCAAGACCTGCTTAACATTTAATAAGCCATTTTGCGACAATTTAAAAAAAGTGATTTTTCGTCGCCTCATGGCCGAAAGGTATTGTAAATGATAAACGAAGTGCGGAATCATGACTTTGACTCCTCGTAGTAAAGGCTTTTTATAATAAGATAGGTTTGGTCATTGATTTATTGGCATGGGTCAAAGTAAACTAAAACTACAAGCACATCTTTACAACCATTTAGGCCCCATGTTCATTTTTATGTCTATATGCTTGGGCTGGTGGTAAAACAATAAATTTTACACTATTTCATTGCGGACGTTGTCTTCAATTAGCCATATTACAAAATTCAGCTTCTGCTCCAATTTTTTTCGTTTTAAAGCACTTGAATAATATTGGTGTATTAATTACGGAAATTAGTATCAACTTCACAAGTCTTTGATGTAAATTTTGTTTATATATAATATCAAGCAATAGAGATACGATCATTAAATTGAAAGCGTTTAAAGACCTGCCACTTGTCATTCAGTTATATTGTTCAAAAATTTGAATAATAACGCCAAATCACATGAAAAACAACGAAGAACAATTACAAATTTTTGAATGTAAATATGTATGATCATTTGTGTTCATAGCAACAATTGCATAACAATTTTAAAAGATAAGGCTTATTTTACACTTCATTTATAATCTTAAAAGTTAGCGTGCTTGGCCACGAAAACTGCTTTATTTCGATCTTTCTTACTTTAAGGATGTCAGATATGGTAAGCAATTTTTTAGTGAAGCTTCCTGGATGTTTTAATTTTTTCCAAAAGTTATGGCGATGTTAGAAAATATTTTGAACATTGTCCCAATGGTATTTTAAGTAATAAGTTTAAATTATTTTTTCTTTTATATTCTTCGAATCGTGAAGCAAAAGGTAAGTTATTATCTAGGAAAACAAATTAAGTTGTGATTTTTCAATAATAACTGTCGAAGCAGCCCGTAATAATGATACCACCACTACTAGTAACATATCTTGGTATTTTCTGTTTAAAAAAAGACCAATACTCAATTTAAACAAGTTTAAAAACTTGGAGAAAAGAGCTTTTACCGTCATATTTTTTTTTTTTTTTTGGTATTGTATTGTGTGTTTATATTTTTAACGTCGTGGCCAATGAATCGAATTCACACCGAGAGGTGTCAGAAATATTCTGTTAATTATCGTGTTTTTATTTTAGATGGTAAAGTGAAAGTGAATATTGATTGTGACGTTGATTGGGATGAATTTCAATTAATTATGTCTCGATCAACCACACCAGATACCTTAAGAATGAAAACAAAAATAGAAGAATTCTTTCTTCAGCAACGAAGAAGCAGTGCAAGGGCTTTGTCATTAATTGGCACTTGGAATTCATTAGACGGTGCCTTGAAGGCACCATCTTCATCAACTGCACAGGCTAATGATAAAACAAACACAGGTTAGTGTTAGCAACCAGTAAACTTCAGTAGGCATTCTAGGTTTAGGCTTTTCTCCAGTTAACTTAGACGTTTTTTTGTCTTAATTTGATAAATTAACTATAAACGAATTGCTTTGCTTTTCTCGAAATGTATGATGGTCGCATTTGTTATTAAAGAATTCGTGCTCTGGTCTCTCATTTACTTACATTTTTACTTCTGTTTTTCGAGTGTTTTGAATTTACGCATGCCTGCTCAATAGTTCAATTTACCCAACGCTGTAAAGTTTGCTAGTACTGTATATCAAGGTTATCATGTGAAACAAAATATTTTAACAGCATGCTGTGCTGCAGTCACACAAACTTCATTGCCTTTATTTAGCCCATGATACAAAGGCCAGCTTCGCTCTACTTGGACCCGAGTTTTCAAATTCTCTGTATTTACTATATTAGTATTACCACAATCTGAAGAGAGTGTTGGGCCAGAATTTTCCACTCACCTCCTCCTGTTACACCAATAAGATTTTGTATAGCTAATTTAAATTGTCAACACAAAGCGCATAATTTTGCCCTCGTTTTTTTGTTTAGATGGGTGTTTATTATTTATTTTAATTCTGCAATTATTTGGTGATTTCTTAAATTTTTTCAACGCCATTTGCTCTTAAAATTTCTTTGATTTGTAGAAAAATATAATCTTTGTTATAGAGCTAAAGTATCAACATTGGGTGAAGCTCTTGAAAAATTTGTTTGGTGCGAAACTGCTCAACATATATCACGAGCTTCCTGATGATCACATAACACTTGGTGGAAATTTAAAATTGGCTGGTAGTTTCTTATCGCTTGCATGTTTTCATGGATCAAACTTCCGATCGCAAAATTGGGCATTGTTTACAATAAGAGAGCCATGTCTTGATTTTACTAGTGAAACTACTATTATTGAAAAGAGTTGCCAAGTCCGACGTGGTGCATGTGTCCATGATGCAAAGTTTTCGCTGGGTAAAAGTAAAAAACCGGAACCATCTAGAAATTCTCCAGGTAAGTTTATGTTGTGCTACTCTTGTATGTTTTTGTTAAGCTTCAAAGTATGCTGTTTTATTTCACAGTATGGAGTTGATATATTCTACTGTATTGCATTTATTGAATTTTTAGAATTCATGGCGACAGTTCGTCGTGTATCTCGTGGCCGTCGTAATCCTCCTGCGTTAGGTGCACCCGTGCAAGAATGGCTTATATTCATCAACACGGTTGATGCCAGCGACCTACCCACATCTAATAATAAACAGCAAACCTCTGAAAAACTGACACACGTTAAGCTTGGTAGTGGTTTGCGACGAGTCTCATTTGCACCAAAATACCGCTACGAAAATGATTCAGAAGTGATATTCGGTTTACCGTTCCTTTCCCTACAATTAATTACTGAGCATGATCAGCCTACCTGTTCATCTGGTCTAGAAGAAACATCATTTGGAATCAGTCCTCATTTAGTTGATACTCAACTTGTTTCTATGTTTGATGACAGCATTTGTGTGACCATGGACGCGAGCTTATATTTCTTCTTACATGATATGATATTGAGTTATATGAAAGAAAAGCAAACTTCCGTTCTTGCAGGTAATAATTAAAATATGTATATTTTTTTATTATTATTCAGGAATTAAGCCATTATATTCGCTAATGCAAGTGTGCATCATGCCATAGAAATTCGCTCCACATATTATTTAACTTTGTTTCGTTGCTTAAATTCTTCATAGGTTCCGGTAACCGTCATCGAGGTCAGTCTGTGGAAAAAGTTGAAAAATTCCGTGAGTCACTTGAGACTGCCATAAAGAGTGAAGCTAAGTATCGCGAATTTCGATCGAAACGATGGAAACTCGAACCGCGTGTTCGATTTTTAAGCTGGGCTGGACAGCAAATTGACCCGGTAAGCATTGAATGGGTTTTGGAAAAGCTAGGGTTTATGCATGCGGCCCTCACCATTCCCAAGTGGGTGCAACGGGGTGCAATTGACCATCTGGATGAAGCTCTTGCGTTACTTATGGAAGTATTACTCGCTCACATGCGTGAAAACGACTGGGAAAAGTATTAATTTTTTTTCTGATTCGGTATAATGTAAAATCAGTCATAACCTCAAACAACTTTCATATTTATTTCAAGTAAAAAACTTTGTAAAATTTTCTTTGATAAATTTTAATAAGGCGTACTGACTGAATTGATTACATATCATCTTCCCCTTATCCCTCCAGCCAAATTGCTTTTAATTTCTAATATTTCACCACAAAGTCCTCGTTTTCAAGCTAAAAATAAAAAAGAAATGCATGCTGGTTGTTGAAATTTTAGAGTATATATTGTTTGTATATATGTACATAATTGATATTGGTTATTTTTTCGTGCAAACTTTCGCGGGAACTTTCACAAAAATTTTCGATAAAATTAAGAAAGATATTAAAGAACATCTTTAGAGAAACTTTCGTTCCTTAGGCTTTTTCATTAGGTAATGCAAAATTCTGCTGAGTTATATTATGAAACGCTTCGAAAATCACTATTGTGAAACGATCGGGTAACTTTCAGATGAAATAATCGGCATGTGGCTCAGAGGTAAGTCATAAGCTTTACATGCGCTAAGCCTCCGGCTCGAGTCCTGCCGTGGGTAGTCACCTTTTAAAAAGTTCGACTTTCGATAATCTCCCATCATTATGGTAAAATAAATAAATTGAAAAACAAAAAAATAGGTACTATTGTGAAACGCTCAGGTGACATTCAGAAGAAATAATTGCAAAAATTTCTATTAAAGAAAGTGTGTACGAATTAAATATTAAAGTATTGTAGCAATTTACCCAAGTATATACCTGGTATTTTATTGTGATGACTTTTTATATTAATTTAAAATTTATTTTATAATATCTATCTTGATTTTTTTTATCGTAGGCTTATTTGAATTATTTAGGTTTATTTCTCATTTGAATTACCTATTTTTAAATTTATTTATTTTTTGTTCGTTATTACATGTCGAACTTTGCAAAAAAAATAGCTTAATCGCGAAACTAAATACCCGCATAATTAAAAACTGAAGAAATGGAGCCATCGTTTGACGATGTCTTTGTAAAAGTGATGCATGAATGACCGTGTTCTTTTTATCAGAATTTTCGAAGTCTCTATCTCTGGATTCTGAAAAGAAATAAAATTCGAAAAGAAGCTAAAATTGGTGAGTTATTTATGCAAAAAAATTTAAAGATCTCTGCTAATCACATGTATCCTCAACTATACAATAAGAAAAACCTCGTCATGAAACCATCTTTGAAAATTTATCTCGTCAAAACTGTTGTGTCAAAAATATGAGAGTTGGCGGGGTGGGATGGGTGGATTTTTAATTAAATACCGCAATTAGCAGAACGGAGATTAAATCTAGTAGTGTACATTGATATTTTGAATATAAATTTGCAATTAGTAAATTTTACGCGAAATTTTGAAAATCACAAGTTGGACGCACTTATTTTATTGTCTTTATATTTGCTTTTGTAGTAAAAATTTAATTTATAAATATTTAATAGTAGATAATTTTAAAATGTCTTTCTTTTTACATAATTTTATTCTATAAATAAGACATAAATAATAGATCATTCTTTAATGATGCTTTCGTTTGGATTGATCCTTGACCCCTAGTAATGTTGAAGTTATCCTGGCATTAACCTTTCTTTATTTGATTCATTTCCTGTGAAAATTTTTCTTAGACTCCAGTTGTTCACATGTGCTGCACGTGGCCAAAATTTGCACATGAAAATTAACGTTGTGTTGACGCCAGTGTACAAGCAATGAAAGCACCTTTTGCTGAAGAACATAACTGGTAATTTTTATGATATCAGCGCTTATAGAGAACTATGGAGATCGCTGTGACATGATTTCTTGAGTAGCTTTATTTGCTGTTTCACCTAATTTTTATCAAAAAAATTTTTCGTTGGTTTTAGCCATCAGGGGTCCTATACTCCTTTCCTTGCGTCTTATTTTTTTCTTGGAGCCTGTTGATCTGGTTACCGTCTAGGAAAATGCATGAAAAATTCTCGGTAGTCCGAAAACGGCCAAATCGAAAATCGTGCCCAAAAATTTTTTCACGTTCTGCTCTCCTTCAATTTCCTCCATTAGATTTATTTTTTTGTACGATGTTATAACCGCCTTTTTTATAAGTCATAGGAGGGATCTTTTCACCCACATTGCCGCCTGGTGAAAATATTATAAACAAGTTGTAGTTTATATTTTGATATCCTGAGCATGTCTGCCATCTTATTTTTGATATATTGAGCATTTTTCCAAAAATTTCTCTGAATAAACTTAAAGAGAGTTAATATTATATTATTAATACTTTTAAGTAGGATCTTTGCTTGTTTTTTTAAATAATTGATTGGAGAGTTCATATCATGTAGCCAGCATACGAAAACACGCAAGTAGACAGAAGCTGCAAGAGCTGCGCATAAAAAAGGAAGGAAACTATTCATGTAAGATTAGAACAATACTTTGATCAAAAAAGATAGAAACGCTATTCGATTTCAGACAATGCTGTAATTGTGTTTAAATAATCAGGTTTGGAAAAAGTGGTTTGTAAGTAATGTGTTTTCTTTCGTCTAAGACACTTACACTTGAAGAGTTGGTTTTAAAAAGAATCAATATATAAGGTTTGCGAAAGCATGGCAAGCTTGTTGGCAAGCCAAAGTTTGAAATAGTATATGGTAATTGTTGATATAGAAGAAAACTGCAACAGAATTCAATAAAAAAATTATTTTTTTACGCTACCAGTGATTAATCTCTATATATATATAAAACTAAGTGTATGTATGCGTGGGTGCGTGCGTATATGTGTGTGTATGTATGTATGTATATTTCACTACTCCTCTATACTGGGGAAGCCTACGAGTCTGAAACATTCTTGGGAGGATCGGAAAAACCCAAGCAGTTTCATAGAAAAAAAATGTTAAGATTTGTTTCATTTGAAATCCGAAAAGGTGATTGAAATTATTTTATTTATTTAAATTTTTTCGTATGAAGGTTTATGCTGCACCAGCCATTGCTTCTTCAGCAACCTCTTCTACTGCAACAGACAGTGTCAGTAAGATTTTATAGTTTTGTTACCTCACTGGTATCGACATATCCATCATTGTCGAAAACTTCGCTAAGCTCGAATGGCCGTGACCGAGTGCACTCATTTGGTATAAACTGAGCTTCGATTGATATAAAAACCTCCATCTATCACATGGTCTTGAATTATATAATTCATTTTCGTAGTTACACATATTATAAATGACAAGTAAACAGGATGCAAATACCTTTCGGTCAGATATCTTATCGCTTAACCACTACGTCAAAGGCTCACCAGTATCGACATGCAAGAGCACATATTGATGATATTGAACAGTATTTATATATTAGTGTCAATTTTCTGTTGCCATATATTTTTTATTTGGGTTTATTGGTGTTGAACCAGTAATTGTTTACTTTTCGATTAGATGCAGATGGTATATTAATTACGAATTCGCAAGCTCTATACAGATTCGTTATTCACTACGTTATTTAGAGCAAACTTTGTTTCAATATTAATATCAGATTCAATACAATGTTCGCCAATAGCATCAAAATCTACTCTCAGTAGGCTGCTAAACTTTTTCCAATGAAATCCTTTATTTTTACCTCTACTTAGTACGGTTTTCTCTGCAAAATTTTAGCATTTTCTACAACGCAGCAGTTTACACTTCAAGAATCATTTTTTTATGCGAAAACAGCGTATTTTCTCGATCAACCAAACTTTTTTCAAGGTTTTATAAACAAGAAGCCATCTCAACAAAAAATTTTACGCTTCAGGTATTTTCTTAGAAATAAAGGGATATAGATCTACAACAATTGCTAGGTTGAAATAATGTACAATCCTAAAAAAAAAGGTCAATAAACGAAGGGAAAATGTCTTAAGGTGGCCAGCCGAAAAAAATTTTTGAGACATGTTCAAATATACTTCTCTATACTAATAATTAATACTAATGCTTTGATTCGATTTTAGAAAAACCAAAAATAAAAAAGTTGTCAAAAAAACATGTTGAGTCAGCAAAAATCTGCAATTTTACATACCATCACGGGAGACATGATTCATTCTTTGTGATACAGCAGTTAATTTATAACTTTTAAACCTAATTCAAGACATCTCTATGAAAAGAATGAGATCATTAAAAGAGAATATATTGCAAAATTGGTCCAGCGTTATGGATTAGGAACTCCTGTCGCCAAAGTATTTGGACTTTAAACTGTCCCTGATCCCTCCATAGCACCCTAGCGCTTTACATGGTCAACTGCACAAACACGTTCTGCATTCCAAGTTTCATACATCTGTGTACCTTTTTTGCTTTCCCACAACCTCTACAAAACTTGTTAATATTGTTAAAAGATGAATGGCCTTTAATATTGGCGATGCGACAAACATTTGTCGGGGGCTCGAATCCTTCACTAATCTCACTAAAAACAGCAACCATGATGTTTCTAAATTTACAATCTGGACAGCACGCAGCCAGTGAGATGATTGATTTCAAAATAGGAAAGTCAATAAACAGATTTAAATCATCATGACTATAGGTGGTGGAAGCTTGAGCAGGGAAACTATGAAGTTTTATTGCATTGGCACAGTCAAGGTTCATTCAGTTGTTTTTTTTTTTTTTCTTTCGCTGCAAGTTTTTACCCCTTCCCATTTTCAATTTCAGATTATTAATTTGTGTATTCTACTCTAAAAGTATAGGTTATTTCTTAGTATTCTACAAGGTAGTAAAATTATAAAGTTAGCTAGCTATATAAATCAAAACAACTCCACAGCTTTTTTCTTAAACAAACAGTCATTCATAAAATTCAACTGTTCTCCATCATTCACAAACAATTTTTGCTTCTAATCTAAGCATGATTATGTGCGGTGGACCAAAGTTCTGTAAAAAATATCGGATAATCTGCTCCCAATGGGAGTGTTAGGGTGGCGATATTGGGGCTAGAATAAAGCCGTCGCAAGGGCTAAAAATTTGTCGGCTACCTAAATAAAAGGCAAAATTTTGGTATTTCTAGATCAACTTTGAAAATTCTAGCTTCATTTGTTGATCACCAGTACTTAATAGGGTTTAATTAGCCTATAATTTTTTTTTCAATTTTGGGCTGATTTTTCCTAGCTGGCCACCTTAATAAGTATTATCTTAGAATAATTAAAGTGTCGAAATTAGGAAAAAAAACCGGAGGAAGTTTCTCCCTTTTTATTGCAACATTTTAATTTAACTTACTGTTCATAAAACGAAATTAAATAAAACAACAGATGTTTAAAAACAGTCGAATGGAGTTTTTGATTCTTTTGCTTAACGTCTAAATAAAATTCTCTGTCGACAGTATTGAAATTAATTTTTATTTGGTAACTAACAATCTATTGTCTTGATTGACTTATTCTCTACTGTTCACATATTAATAATAAAGAAGTGGGAAGGGGAGACAAAATATGAAAAAATAGGCACGGATTTTCTGTAGGTTCAGTAAAAAAAATTCCTTGCTACAAAGCTCGGATTTTTGAAAAATCAAAAATAAAACGAATGCAGCCTTATATTCGCAATAATGAAATATAAACTACTGGGAATAAATAAATCCGATAACATACATAACACTCAAAAAGAATGTCGAAGTTTTTAGAAGGCTTGGGATATCCATTTTCATTTGTACTTTTAAACTTTATGGTAAAAATTATCACCATTCCAGCAAAATACTCCTTTTTGGGCATGAGTCTCGTGGTATTAGCAACGTTTTTCAAATGAAATTTCAACAACCAAAATTGATAAAAACATCAAATTTTTGCCATTTTACGCTTAAGGCGTTCGTCATTTACGCCAAAGGCGTTCGTCATTTAGCATTTGCCGGGATGGTTTTTACACTGTGAAGCTACCAAGTTGTTTCTGAACTTGAAGCGCCTGGAAGAAAGATTCAGATTAACTTCCAGCTGAACATCCCCGTATTTAACTTAAGAAATCAGTTTTAAGCAAAATTTTATTTGGTAAAAGATATACGAAAAGTAGAGCAAAGAAAAGAACAGGAATGGCAGTCAACTGGCCACCTAGAAATGATAACAACCCTACAATATGGTCACTATACTATACCTGTGTTTAGCATAACGGACATTTAGCGTGTCAAAAACAAGCGAAAAAAACTTGCTGTAATCATAAAGGTCACAAAATTGAAGTTGAGGAAGGAGGAGGGTGTGCTAGTGGAGCGTTGTGACTGGGTTTATACTATTTTGTTGCAAGGGTTTGGTCCTGATTATTTTCCAACAATTTTTTTGTTTTTTTTTTGTCTCAAATTCTATTTATCGCATTATTTTGATTCTCTTAACAAGTTTAACGTTTGTTTGGATATAGATTTTGGTCTAAATTTTTGAGGTGATACTTTGTTATATATTCTGGATGTTCTGAGCAAAACACATTTTCAAATTGATACATACAAGGCCCATTGGTAATGGCTTTTTGTATAATTATCTTTTCTTGTATATTTCAGTTTGAGAGACGACCCGGTGAAAATTAAATTACAATTTCTTTTCCTCTCAGGACATTGTACTAAAATTCAAGATTATATGTTGAAATTTTCAAATAAATTTTTATTATTCTGTAATGAAATATTCATTACAGAATGAATAGAAGTAACAGAATGTCTGGTCCAATAAAACGATTAGTTGTCTTTCAAATTACTAGAATTGAGGCCTAAATGGATTTTACATATGTCTTGAAAACATCCTGGAAATTTGGTGAAGATTCCTTCCGTACTTCAAATATTAAAATTCTAAAATATTGCGTTTCAAAGTTTCGCAAAATTCAGAAAAACTGAAAATGAGAAAACAAGAAAAAATGAATGAAATCAACTAAAAACAGTCAAAGTCTAGTATGTACCAGCAGCATAAGATTCTTTTCACTTCTTTTCATTTCAAGAGTCAATTAATTAGTCCTTTCTTTATGGCTCCGATATTTTTTCGCCTTTTTCCCCCCACAGCGCTCTTTCGCTCTACCAATCGAACACTGGACCAATTTTTCGAGTTAAAACCAAGCACCGTGTTTACTCCACTATTGATCACGAAATGTTGAAAAACCCTCAAACTCCATTTGCTGCATCATGGAACTGTAGAATATACCCCTATTTCCAAGGTACTACGACTCAAAAAAGTTTCTCGGACATTTTTGAAAAATGATTTGATTGTACGCCTTATTGGAGTTTCAGTTTCACCACGTGTGCATTTATTCAGAAGCTGGTCACTTCGTTCTGTTTGTTTCACCATGTGTGCATTTATTCAGAAGCTGGTCACTTCATTCTGTGTCACTTCATTCTGTTTGTTTCAAGATAATCACGGGGTTTGGAAATTTGTTTTACAGAATAACAGGCAAAGAAGATATATAAGAAACACTCTAAGAAAACCAGGTATTATTAGAGGTATGTTAGAGAAATTCAAAATTCTTTTTGGTTGCTAGGCACGTTGCTATGAACATTTAGACACACCTAACCATATAACAATGCATGTGTCTCAAATTTACGGCTTTAAAGAAAAAAAAAAAAAAAACTTTATAGGACGGTGGAGAGATAGTCAATAATTGAAAAGCCACACTTCTGAAATTTTGCAACGTTAAAAAAATATTATGTTTTTTCTATATGAGCCACCTTAAAAATACACCTGCATATTGTCCATAGAAAACTAAAGAAGGAAATCTCTGAGCTGATAAAGGCAAATGTCGTTCTACTGTAGATAAATGGTTGAAGCTTGCTATGTGTTACGGTGGAAAATGTTAAAAATTAAAATTTTCCTTTCGAAGCATAAAAAATGAAACTTAGTTAAAAAGTTACAGGCTATAAAAAAAAGGTGTTTAGTTATAGATTTCATTAACCCTATGCTGTTTTTAAAGCGAAAAACCATTGATATTTTAAAAGGGAAAAGTTAATCCGTTCATAGCAAAAAATTACACGGGTATTTCCTCGTTTTTTTATTTTGAGAACTCACAGGTTCAAATTCTGTGCATCATGATAAGCTTTTGTCTTTCTAGTCCCGTACTATTTTTGGCGTGTTGCAAGATTTCAAATGAAGGTAATTTTCAAATACTGTAAGCTTCTCATGTTTTAACTTTTTAAAGGATATCAAGTGAAAGTAGTGTTCAAATACTGCATGCTTGTCACGTTTTAGGGTGTTACAGGGCGTCAAGTTAATTAATCAATCAATTATTTTGAATTGGAGTTTTATAAAACTAATTCAATCGTTTTCCCAGTCTTCATTAGAACTATCTGGCAATAATGATTCAGGCTCACCTAACCATGTATATAAGAAATACATCACTGATTAAAAAATGCCAAATTAACTGCAATAATGTTGTCCGCAATGCTACACTTTGTGTCAATACCACAATTAATTTTCAATTATGCGTGTTTCTTTTAACTTAAAATTTGGAGGGATTAAAAATTGTTTAAAAATATATTCAAATGTTACGTACCCTTCAAATGTTAAATACTCTTCAAATGTTGCATTCTGTCAAAATGACATTGTTACAAGCTGACCAAATGCTTAGGTCTTGAAATGTAGTGCAGAAATGCAGCCTTGTCTTTTAGCCATTTACGAAGAAACGATTGTTCTCAAAATTAAACTGAAGATCTTCAGGAAGAAATTACAAGAGGTTATAAGACAATCAGGATTTTACAAATGAATTATTAGTAACATAAATTTGGTGTTATCCTTGCCTGTTTGGCATTCTTTATTTGCATTCTTTATTTTCTAAACCGACTGTTCTGTTGTCATAAAACTGTTGTCTTAGAAAATCATGCTCACCACAATATAGAAATGGTGTGAAAAAATGAAAAATTTTGCTTCGGAGGTAGGTGTTTTTATGAAAGAAGGGAGGCTGGAGAGTTCTGCGTATGAGCTAAAACCTCATTCTTATTCTTCCTACCAGCTGGTAATTTCTTACACCTTTTTGATAAATTTAAAGAAAGAGTGTAAACAAAACACACACAGTAGAATGTGTTTTTCCATCAAGAGTTTATATTTTGCATAACTATTCAGCAAACTTACTGTAATTTAATCAGATCAAAGAATGCCAAAGCAAACTACTACGAGATAAACAAATCCTTTGAAAGAAGCCTATTGTTTTCTGACAAAATTAAAAGACAGCCTTATTAAGATATGAGAAATCTGAACTAGAACATCCTAGATTATTGTGGACTATAAATTAATCGAATTACGAATTTAGGCAGGAATTTTGGCTCAAAAATCTGCTGAGTTAGCAAAACTGTAACAACGGCCGGCAATGTTATTTCGCGAAACATTGCATCAAAATTGCTTATCTTTTAAATGGCAATAAAGACAGTTCTGGGCCTTCAAACTGTTTTATGAATTTATTTGCAGTTTTCTTCTATCATCAATTACCATGTACCGTTTTTAACTTTGGCTTGCCAACAAGCTTGCTATGCTTTTGCAAACCTTTATATATTGATATAAGAGATAGTTTTTGATTTTTCTTGTAGACAAAGCTGAAATTTTTTCGAAATATTTTTATAAGGGGTACTATTTCTAGAATGGGCCACGATATTTTGGAATGATTTTTTCTTTCTCTTTTATTTCCCAGACATAGCCTCAAAGAGAAGTTCTTTTCGAATATTTTTTGTAATTAAAATATTCTTTGTGGTGAGCATTTCTTGTTTTAAATTCTCCTTCTGTTGACCCCATATAGATTTTATTTAGTTTTCTGGGAATCGAATGCATTTATAAATTACGTTGGTGACTCTACAAATTCCGTCCATAGGACAATTTTCTTTTTTTCTACAATTACAATAATTAAATTGATCAGTTTTTCTTTGTTACTTCATATTATTCTATGAGGTGCAATGTAACTGATATACGTTGAAACTATATCACACTCAATACACTACATTTATACATATCTCCATATATACATTTTGCTGTCTTGTATATGAATAACAACCTTCATCTATTTACATTCACTAAGACCTTTTAATTTCACTATGGCGTGTTTACACGTTCACTATGGCATATCACATATTAATTATGACCTTTTACTTTCACTATGGCGTGTTTTCATGTTCACTATGGCGCATCACATATTAATTATGACCTTTTAACTTCACTATGGCGTGTTTATACGCTCACTGTGGTGCATCACATATTAATTATGACCTTTTAATTTCACTATGGCGTGTTGACACGTTTACTTTAATATGTCACATATTCGCTACGACTTTTTACTTCCACTAGTAAAAGTTGATTGCAGTGTTAGGTTTTTCATAATGATTCACCATGGCCTTTCAATTTTGAATTGAATGAATACGCTTTTGTTATGTTTTTCTATCTATGAACTCATCTTGTCTTGAGTTACTTGTTTGAGTTTAGTTAGTCCTTGTTTGATTAAAACGGCATGCGCACTAAGTTCATTTCGTGTGATTAACACCCTCTGAGTGACCTATACCAGTAGTTTTTGTTTATTATGCTGTTCATTTTTTTTCTACGCCCTTTATTCGGTGGCAGAACGGCTATCGAGTTTATGTAGATTTTTGATCTATCTTGGTTGCACACACTAAAAGGTGAGAGATTTTTGATCTACCTTGGTTGCACACACTAAAAGGTGAGATTTTTGCAAATATCCGGTTTTTAACATTAAATAAAACGATTAAGCAAATATTTTTTTTCTTTTTTTTTTTTTTTCTTTTTTTTGATTTTTTTCATCAGAAAAGTTCCGGATTTAATGAAAGGCATAGCGAAGTTTCAAAATATGATAAAAAAACTGAAAAAAGTAACTTACTAAGGAGCTAAATTTTATTAAAATAAAATGTTTTTTCTTCTCATAATTTTCAACAGAAAAGGTTTTAAAGTAATTCATAATTTAAATTTCCCTATAAAAAGTATATAAAAGTAATCAACAAAAAGACGTCTTTGTAAAATCACTAAAACATTCTTTCGCGTTTTTTCTTTCATTTCTGCCAACGTTGTTTCAAAACAACGTTTAACCTTTCCGTTTTGAAGACATAAAAAAAAAAATTAAAAAATGAAAAATAAATTAATATAAAATAACTTAAATAATTTTAAATAACTTAATATGGAATTTAATATAAAAAATAATTTTAAAATACCCCTTCTCAACACTTGATTGAAACTATTACAACAACAAAATATCGTTATTTTCGTTTAACCACTAAGTAGTTTAACTAGGATACAGCACGTTCAAAACGGGATTCCATGAAAAGATATTTGGTTCT
This sequence comes from Euphysa ruthae, assembly GCA_035046665.1. Taxonomy (NCBI): domain Eukaryota; kingdom Metazoa; phylum Cnidaria; class Hydrozoa; order Anthoathecata; family Corymorphidae; genus Euphysa; species Euphysa ruthae. The sequence goes on along the minus strand of JAUZNK010004871.1, from coordinate 7,806 downwards.
CCGACATATGTCTTCTGGGATATCCATGCAATACCCATAAACCAACTGAAGTCAAACTGCTACAATAAACATTTTTTTATGTAATTGAACACGATATATGTTTTTAATTGTATTGTATGTAATTATGTAGTGTTGGTTTAAATTTGTTCTTGGAAAAATATTTTTAGAAAAAAATATATATATACTCTCCTCCGCAGTTAAGGGCGTAGTGAAAATACCAAACGTCATAACGAAAGTGTTCAAACACGGCGTATTGATATTGAAAATGTTCATAAGAAATATGACGACATAAATTAATCCAAATAGAGAACAGTTTACAATAAGATAGCATAACGACAATTGCACATAACATGGTAAAAGTGTGATACGCCAAAGTGAAAATGTGATACAGAAAATGAAACATTCATGTGGCACAACCAAAAGGTGAGAATGCAAAGTAAAATCATGAAGATCAGTTTGATTATGAAAACAAATATTGGCAGCGTTCGTCAATTTTTTTTTGCTAACTCAGCAGATTTTTGAGCAGAAATTAGGGCCAAAATTCGCGTCTATTTTTTCATGTTTTCCCACGCATTCCTATTGTTTTATTAATAATATTTGAACATTGAACAGTAGAGAATAATTAAAGTGAGACAATATTGTCTCATTTTTTGTCGATAATATTTGAACAGTAGAGAATATTCAATTAAGACACTAAGAAATGATATCTTTGTTGTTAGTTACCAAATCAAAAGCAAATCATAATCAATTTCAATACTGTCCACAAAAAATTTTATTTAAACGTTTATCAAAAGATTTGTTAACATTCCATTTGAATGTCAACATCAAATTGTTATAATATTTAATTTCGTTTCTTTAAAAAGGTGGTTGCTCCATACTGTCAACTAAAACTAAAATGATATATGCTTTTAAATAAAAACAATATTTTTATTTCACTATGTATGTGGTATACCATATAAATTTATTTGTATAAACCGTTCTTCCAACAGATCGAAACCAAATCAAAAGTGATTTCAATGCTGTTGAAAGAAAATATATTTCTATTTAGCTGCACTTTTATTGTATATCACTTGTTTGTTGAATTCTATATATATAATTTTATATATTTTTTGTATATTGATTGTGCAAATGTAGTGCAACTGTAGCTTAAAAATCAGCGAAGTCAGCAAAAAAAAACTATCCTCACTATAGAGAATTTTTTGTTTCATTACCAAATAAACTCCAGCTGCAAACCTCGTGACGTTCGTATTTTTGCTGTCGCAATTAGGTATGAATCAGTGTTAATGTATCAAAGAAGAGATATGAATCAGTGTTAATGTAGAACAAATTAAATATGAATCAGAGTTAATGTATAACAGTAAATTAGGTATAAATCTGTGTTAATATATAAAAAATTAGGTATGAATCACTGTTAACGCAAAATAGATTAGGTATAAATCAGTGTTAATGAATAACAAATTAAGTATTAATCAGTGTTAATGTATAACAAATTAAGTATTAATCAGTGTTAATTTAAAACAAATTACATATGAACTAGTGTTAATGTATAAAAAATTAGGTATGAATCGGTGTTAATGTATAACAAAAAATTAGGTATAAATCAGTGTCAATGTGTAAAAAATAAGGTATGAATCAGTGTTAAAGCATAACAAGTTAGGTATGAATCAGTGTTAATGCAAAACAAATTATCTATCAATCAATGTTAATTTAAAGCAAATTGTGTGTGAATCAGTGTTAATCTATAAAAAATTAAGTATCAATCATTGTAAATATATAATAAATTAGGTATGAATCAGTGTTAATGTATACAAAAAAAGCTATGGATCAGTGTTAATGTATAAAAAATTAGGTATATACATCAGTCGTAATTTATGAAATATCAGTTATGAATCAATGTTAACAATGTATAGCAAACTTGGTAAAAATCAATGTAGATATTTAAAAAACTAGGTATGAATCAGTCTTAACGTATGACAGTTTAGGTAAGAATCGATGTTAATTTATAACAAATTTGGAATGAATCATTACTCAAGTATAAAAAATTAGGTATGAATCAATGGTAATGTATAAAAAATTTGGTACAATTCAGTGTTAATATGTAGCAAACCAGGTACGAATGAGTTTAAACGTATAAAAAATTAAGTATGAATCATTCTTAATGTATAAAATATTTTGTATGAAACAGTGTTAAAGAAAAACAAACTAGGTATGAATCAGTGTCAATGTATAAAAAATTTGAAATTAGATATGGATTAGTGTTAATGTATAAAATATTAGGTAAGAATCAGTTTAAAAATACAACAAATTAGTTATGAATCAGTGTTAATGTAAAGCAAATTAGGTATGAATCAATGTAAATGTATTAAAAATTGAGTATGAACCAATTCTAACGTGTAAAATATCAGGTAACAATCGGTGTTAATGTATAAAAAAATTAGGTATCAATCAGTGTTAATGCAAAACATGTTAGGTATTAATTTAAAACAAATTATGTGTGAATCAGTGTTAATTTATAAAAAATTAGGCATGAATAAGTTTTAATATATAACAAATTAGTTATGAATCTATGTTAAGGTAAAACAAGTTAGGTATGTATCAGTGTTTATGTATCAGAAATTGGGTATGAATCATTGGTAGCATATAAAAATTTAGGAATATGTCAGTGTTGTGATAGTTAAAGATAGTTGTTATATTTAACGTGGGGAACCAACAAATTGCCGATACAATATTTCCAGATGGGCCCACGTGGCGGGTCTTGGAGTACATTGAACGCCAATTTGCATCTACAAAATTCGCTCAATAAAACAACCTGACCACTTTGAACTAGCGTTGTATTACGCAATGTTTCTTGCTCAGAAACTATGAGATAACATGGAAATAAGTTTCCGCCAGAGGTGAGAGTCGAACTCGTAACCTTTCGCTCCGGAGTCAAACGTCCTACCACTGTGCCAACTCCACTTAAAGTATGAATTAATGTTAATGTATAAAAATTTGTCATGAATCAGTGTCAATGTAAAAGAAGTTACGTATGCATCAGTGTTAATGTGTAATATATTATGTATGAATAAGCGTTAATGTATAAGAATGGTTTTTTTTTTGCATATTGTATGAATCAGTGTTAATATATAACAAATTAGGTATGAATCAGTGTTAATATATAACAAATTAGGTATGAATCAGTGTTAATGTATACCAAAAAAGGTATAAGTTACAGTTAATGTATAAATATTAGGTATTGATCAATGCTAATGTATAAAAAATTAGGAATAAATCAGCGATAATGTATAAAAAATTAAGAATGAATCGGTGTTAACGTATGACAAATTATGGAATGAATCAGTGTAAATATATAATAAATTAGGTATAAACCAGCTTTAATGTATAAAAAATTGGTATGAATCGGTGTTAATCTATAACAAATTAGAAATGAATCAGTGTAAATATATAATCAATTAGATATAAATCAGTGTTAATGCATTAAAAATCATGTATGAACCAGTGTTAATGCATTAAAAATCATGTATGAACCAGTGTTAATGCATTAAAAATCATGTATGAACCAGTGTTAATGCA
>JAUZNK010004870.1:0-10228 GCA_035046665.1 Euphysa ruthae | reverse complement strand
AATAAATTGTAATATATATATATATATATTTATTATATATATATACATATATATCTATATATATATATATAATATATATATATATATAATAAATGGAAACATAGAAGTTACAATACTTTAAAATATAATTTAATGTTGGTTTATTTAACGAAAATGAGTCTCAAACCATTTTTTCACTATCAGATGTTTACAAACGAGTGCGCAAAAAATTTTGAATTTTTCGTGGATTAACTTTTGTGGATGGACCGACCCAATATGAAAACTTCGTGTTGATAAACTTTCGCGAACGGGTATAACAAAAAAATATCGCGAGAATAAAATTTTGCGCATGAACCAAACAGGAAATTTTCTCGTCACTATACTTTTGTAAATAAAATATGTTTGCTATTTAATATTGCGGAATGTATTCTACAAGAAAAGTTAACTATTATTTAATTTAGTAAACGCTACCGTATTGTATATAAAGACTATCGCGGTAAATAAAATCTGTACATAGAAGTTCATCTTTGTAGATTCTGAACGCGTTTCTTCATGATGATGAGAATAAACATTCACAATCATCGTCGTCACCCTCGTCATCATCACTTTTAGATCGCAGCATGTCCAATTCTTTTCCTAACAGAAAAGTTACAGCGGTCATCCATAACGAATTGGAATGGGAAAGGTTTTTGCTACCAGTAATCATCGGATCAAGCATCTTGATTTCCTGAAACCCACCAGCCAATTTTTACGATTTCAACGCCTTTTCTCGAAGTCATTTCATTGCAAAAGTCAATAACCCAACCAGCATAAAGAGGTTTTAGCGTCGCTAATCGGAAGGTTCACAACAATATCTTTCAACTCCACCTTATTTGTTAATTGCTTTGCGATTTTGCTGCACACCATTTCCTAAATTTGGCTTTCAAAAACCTTTTACAGTATCCATTTACTATGAGATCTAGCGGCTGGTAATATTTGGACATAATTTCAGACACATTGAGGTTTTACGGGGTTTTATGAAACTTATTTGCCGGAAAAAACTTTAGCTCCAGCAAGAACATTCTAAATCGATATTTCCGACTATTTCACGGTTTCTTTTGATTAATGCGTTGGCAGTTGCTTTGGTAATGCTTGAGTTAATACCACAAATTCACTGATACTGTGCGATAAAATAGCTTTGAACCATAGAATCGAAATCTTCAAGCATCAAAGATCGTCCAATTGTTAATTAATATTTGCTATAGCTTCGTTTCCTTAGAAGCAAAATTCAATTCCTCTTCAAATTTTTTTACGGAAAGAGCGCACAGTATTTAAAAGATTATTGAAATTTGTCATTATCTATAAATTACCAAAAATATAATATAACGCATTTTACTTAAAATAAAAAATAAAAAAAATAAAGAGGGAGTAAATTCTCTAAAAGCTGAATTTTTTTTATAAAATATAATCAATCTGGGGTATTTTATTTTTATCACGAATCATTTATCACTTATGGTTCTGCCAAATGAAAATTTTCACCATTATTTAGAGATGAATTGAAAACGTTTTAATTGTTGATAACAATATCCATAAAAGGGCCAATGAAAGCATGCAGATAAAAATAATAGAATTTAAATTGAGTAATATAGCTTTTTTATTTATTTCTTTATTATTATTATTATTATTATCATTATTTTTTTTTTTATTGTTATTATTTATTTACTTTTATTATTTATTTAAAAATGAAGTCTTTGTTTAAAATTATTCACAAATTTTTAATTTTCTTTAGATATAACTTTTTGTTTTTTTTTATGTATGGTTTTGTATTTTCTGTGAATGACATTTTTAATTGGGAAATTTTTATTGGAAGCTGTTAATTATAACAAGTATTATATTAGGTTAAAGGAGGTTCAGCAGTCAGTTAGTCAGTGATGATTTTTTGCCTTTTACACCAACAAGGAATATCAGGTAGAATACCAGTTAGAATACCAGGTCTTTGCCTCAAGCAAAATTTTGTCATCGGTAAAATTGGCAAATCAACGATTAATTGCCACACAATAAGATTTAATTTATGAATCAAAGGTTATAAAGGTTTATGAAGAATTTAGAATAAAGCAGCATTATTGGAACCTCGGAACAGCCAATTCCTTCATTTTTTCATTCAAATTTTTATTTAATTGCTATGTAACTGTAATTGCTCTTTGTAATAATGTATCATAGTTTTATAGTTTAGGAATGACAATCACAATGACGAAATTTGTAACATACTCATGAATATGAGTAAATCAAATAGAATTGAATGCAGAATATTCAATAACGTTTCCCTGGTTTTAAATGCAGAATATTCAAGGTTTCCCTGGTTTTTAAAAAGTTATTCATGTTTTTTTCTTTTAAAAAAAATTTCAAAGGAAAAATATTAAAGTTAAAGAGAAAATGAATTTTCTTACTAGCTTAATGCTTTTTCATATAATACAAGGTGTTTTATCACAGATTGGGTTTTATCGTGAATATGGAAAACAGGCTATAGCCAACCCTATAAAGATAATCGATGCTTCTCCACCTGCAGGTGAGTAGTGATACATAATTTTTTCGAAAGCTTAAAAGTCTAATTTTAAGTGCTAAGCATAAATAAACATTAAAATTATTCACTGTAAAATAGGCACATGGTCGATGGGGATTTCCCAAGATACAATAAGATTTTTTAATGAAACTCCCACTCATAAAAACATAGTGATTGAAGTCATACTGCTTCGAAAAGCAAATAATGGAATTTGTTGATTTATTTAAGTACACGCTCAAAACTTAAAAAAGCTTGTAAAAGTAGGACTTTATAAAAAAAGTGAAAATTCTTGATAATAAAAACATGAGTTTTAATGTAAAAAAAGCTATAAGAAAAATAATCTTGGTACGAATAATTTAAGTAATTAATTAAGTATAGCAACAGTACCCACAATAACTCAATGCAATAATCCAATACAAAAAATCAATACAATAAATGCAATAAATAAATATACGAAATTTACAGTTAATAATACTTTCACTGACATCAGTTTTACTAAAAATCCTAATCATCGTCCCCTGATTGAGTGAGAAGCTATTATTAGAAAACATCTGATTGAAGTGACCTTTTATGAAATGATTTGGTTTCTCGGAACGCTTTGTAGAGGATTTACATTATTTTGGCTGTGTTACCTTTTTTAGAAGACCTTATTAAGACATTTGAGAATACAGAGTTGAATGAATGCCTTACAGAATGTTTAAAATATTCCAAGTGCTACTCATTGAAATTGGGCACGAGAAGTGGCAAACAATCGTGCAAGCTATACAAGACTAACTATTGGAATCTACCGGAGTTTCAATTAAATGCAGGAGCACTTTGCGACGATTGTGTGGTTTATATTATGTAAATTATTAGTTTTATACACCGTGCTATAGATAGTTTATTACTTTTTTAGGCCAGTAACAAATTAAGAAACTTTAATGTAAGATACATTTATATAAATATATATATATAAACATAATATTACAGTTATATATAAATATAATAATATAAATATATATAAATATAATGATATAAGTATACATAAATATGAAAAGAAACAATATTAAACTTTTTTCGACAAAATTAATGCTACCATATATCAATATATCAATATATCAATATATCCGTCACACACTTTTAGTATAACCTACTGATGTAATATAATGTTATATATTATCGAGTTGATCTTGAATCATTAGAAGAAGTTATTTTATTAATTCCCTACAGTTGTTAACTCGTTAAATTCTAAGTTGCAGATTACTGTGGCTCTCCCAAATTAGCCCTCTGTCAAAAGCACTCAGTTGAATAACAACTTCCCTCATCAAATCAGCATCGTAAAAAGGCAGTGAGTTAATATAATCTATGAATAAATATTTTTTTCATTATATAACTTTTGATTAGAACATTAATATTCCATCATTGCTTTTAATTAAAAAAAAAACAAACACAGCTACCCATATCATTTTAGTGCTTTTTGAAGTTAAGTTAGAGAAAATAGTGCCCAATATAGTTATGGCAGTTATTGAGAACTTTGTGAGGATATTTGTCTTATCCAGCTAAATATAAAAATTTGGTTTGTCTGTGAACTTTCATCATGTCAGCTTCTTCATTTAAATGTATTGGTGTATAGAACTATTCCTTTCAAGTATCTTTATTAGTCGACGCTATGCCAACTGCCATCAAAAAACAAAATACAACTTGACGGACTCGAAAACAATTTTAAAGATTTTCATAGCAATAATATCGTTTTTAAACAATAGACAAATAGAACGATATTATGAAATAATGGTTTTTTTTTTACGTACGTTGTCAAGAAAGGTCTACAATCATGTCCATATCACATGAAACTTTTATTAAATTTTAGCACAAATTCAAATTTAACGCATGTTGTAAAAGTGATTTTCTTGACCAAAAATTACAAATGATAACAAACCCAAATGAGTACAGACATGTCACCTTCATCCCGTAGATCTAGCAGAGAAAAAAAAATCTTTCTTTTTTAAATTTCTAAGATCTAAGTCTATAAGCCTATTGACCAATAGGTAAACCTAAAGTTGAGTATACCAAGGACGGTGTATCCATATTTTTAACTGGTTGTGTTTTCTTTTTTTTAATTAATAATCTGTCCAAATGGCGTATCATAAGCCACATAACATTAAGACCATGATTGTCTCAAAAATTTGTTTTTACCTAAATTGAATTGAAATAAGTGTTTCCGTTAAAATCTGAAAGTAATCTTTAGAAGAAAATCTTTAAATTTATCATTTTGTCCAAAAATACGTAGAAAATTTCTTTTTTTTTTTGCAATTATCAATTTTTTAGATTCCATGCATTTCCGAGATTTTTGAAATTAAGATTCTGGTACTAATTTAATCAAAAAACATGAAAAGTAAGAAAACAGGGTTAATAAAAGTTTTCATGGTATAACAGGGACATTGGAACTGTTCTGGTACCGTAAAATGTCAAAAAAATATTTATAGACAAGTATGGCCACATTATATGAGACTTTTATCAAATTTTAGCACAAATTCACATTTGAAGCATGTTGTAAAAGTGATTTTCTAGACCAAAATCATAAAAAATTAAAATGTGTGCGGACTTATCACTTTCATCTCTAAGATCTAGCAGAGAAAATTTTTTTAATTTAACTTCTGCCGAAGAGAGAGTGGTAGCTTAGCACGCGAGAGGCACGGGATCGAAGGGAGAGTGGTAGATTAGCACGCGAGAGGCACGCGAGGGGTACGGGATCGAGACCCGTGTCCTCCAAATTTCTTATTATTTTTCTGTTAATTTTCTGAAGATAGCAAACTTTACACTACAACGTCAAGGGTGTCTGGTTCAAATGGTAGGGCGCTCGCTTAGCATGCGAGTGGTACTGGCATCAAAGCCCCGGACCTTAATTGCTGTCTGGTCAAGCGGTTAAGAACTCCCTTAGAGACCAACGATTTTCTTTACCTGACCCGTGGGCCTTTCTATTTTAAATTATTTCGAAAAACTATTTGTTGGTCCCAGGTTAAAATAATGCAATAGTCAAATATTTAAATCCCCCAAATTTCTTTTTAATTTTTAATATTTCTTTTTAAATGGTATATGCACCAATTAGTCAAATTTTGGTGGGGGCATACTGCTAGTCTCTATAATAATAATCTTAAACGATGCAAATGTACGTCAACGGTTGGATAATTGTAACAATGGATTTCTAACCAATCGACTTTCTGTCTTTTTAGTTATTTCAGTTATAAAAATCACCAAGCTCTAGGCTAATGGTAAAATAAAAGATTTTTTAAACAAATTTTTAGGTATAGAGATCGACGCCCCGATCCTCAAAATGTCTTTTTACTTTTTTTTTTTTTTTAATTTTCTGAAGATAGAAAATTTGTGTGCCTTTCTATAGTGAATTAGTTCGAAAAACCATTTGTTGGCTCCACGTTAAAACAATCGAATATCGAGCAATCGAATGATCTTTTCAAGATTTCTTTTTAAATGATTTATGCACTAATTAGCCAAATCTTGGCGGAGTATACAGCTAATCCCTATGATCATAGCCTTAAATTCCTTTTTTTTTTTACAATTATTTTACGGATTTCCTACGATATTTTACACACTTTTTAATCAAGCCTTTTCATTGGTCACCGCTAACCCAAAAGTTCCCAAAACCAGTCAAGTTTGTTTTACTTTTGTGTAGTTTTTTTTAGTGTAACTCACGAATTAAAATTTTCCCGAAATGCGCAATTTATTCCCGTCTCAAACTTTTTGCAACTCAAATGAAAAAAAAAAATTACGCTTTGAGAAAAAACTGAATTAAAAAAAAAAAAAAATTTTTTTAATTATTTAGATTTAAAAGCCTGAAAAACAATTTAGCAACTTTGCCAAAACTAGTCTATTAATGGAAGTCTAATGTTTATAGTTCGTTTTGTAGTAGTGTACCTTGTAGCACAAAAAGCATTTCAGACAAAAAAGATAGAGACAAAAAGTGTTTACTATTTCAAAGAAATTAAATCGCATTTTGCGAAATAAATGGCATTTCTTTAAACAACTTGCGACATAAATCTTTGCGATTTAAGAAAATTATAATTGTCTAATAGTTGAAAAATTCAATAAATTTCAAATATGTTTAATTAATTTCTTTTTAATTGGATATTTGATTGATTTTTAAATTAGAAATTGATTTTTTTAATTCAATAAAAAATCTTATTTCCATTTCCACACAATTGTTTGCGATTTAACTATCTCTGAGGTTTTATTTTTATTTTTACATTTAAGTTTGTCAGTTGTGCCTATATTGCTTCCATTAAGTTCGCAATTTTTATGACGCAATCTTTTTTAAGCGAAATTTTTTCTCTAATTGCCAAAATTACAGTTTAATTCTTTAGAGTTTAGATAAAGTCGTGGAAAAAAGCAATTAGCGAGAAATTGTTAATGTTCTCTGGTTTATAAACTTGCAAATTAATTGTAAGTAAACAAGATGTAATGACAACACTCACTCAGTTTGTTCAAAGCATGTTTTTATTTATTCGTGCCTTAAAATGATATAATAAAAAAAAATAAAGATATAGCAAAATGTATAATAACTTATCTAAACTTTTGCGCTCCATGTTCAGAAAAATCGAAAGTTCCTATAAAATTTTTGATTGTACAGCCTATGGTTTATATATTTTAATAAAAGTCATACATTTTAAACCTTTAAACAATTTTTAAACAATTAATTCTAACTAATCCTAATTAATAAATATAATAATAAAGGTGAAATATACACTCTGGCCTAATAATGACCTTAAAAGCATAATAAAATATATAACATCTAGTTAAAACAAAGATTCATTCATACCATTAAACAAGCCTCTTTTGCCTGCATAAAAAAAAAAATCCAACGACTAGGTTATAATATATGGACTAATTTGTAACAATTGAAAGCTGCTTTTTGTGTAGCAAAAAATAGAGTGTCATAAAAAATTCCAAATCAATAAATAAATTAAACATTTCCCTTTACCATAGTTAAAATTCAAACCTGCGATTGCTATTTTTAACAAGAAACCTCTAAATTATAGCTGGAATATCAGGCACTATTTCAGGATGGACATTAACGCCAGTCCATTTAAGTCCATTTAATCTAGATTGAGTCATATTGGACCGTTACCAATTTTATAATCTGCGGAGAACTGAAAAAGATCTCTCGCAGCTACATGATGTAACTGAAGAGGTAGCTAACAAACAAGTGCAACAGATATGTTAGAAAAATTATTGATGCAAGGAAGAGACTCGGTACTTTTCCCACAAACCACCTTATTTATACGATTTATTGTGAAAATTATCAATACTGTTTTTCAACATGATTGTTAGGTCAATTAAAGCGTTAACTAGACTTATTCTAGACTGGATACCAATACTACTACACTGCAACCTTTCAGTGACAGCATGAGTTTCATCAAAAACAAACCGTAAGACTACTAAAGAAGTGAAAAGTCGAAAGTGATAAGGAGACTTAAAAAAATGCAAAATTTTGTGTGAATCTTGCTAATTGTTTCAAGAGCTGCAATTATAGGTGTATTTATTTACAACTTTTGAAACGTTTCTAAACCAGCTAGTCGTTCCAGTTATCGGGTTCGCCATACATCTTTTAACCTTATTTTTCCTTGTTCAAGACAGTGTTAAGAAACCAATGAGTTTAAAACACTGTTTTTTTTTGATAAAAACATTAAAAAATTAAAAAAATTCTTTAACGTTGGTCATGGTATTTCTAACTAATTGAGCATTACAAGAGTTACACACAGCTAAATTAAGTTTATGGCTGTAAGAATGACTATAGAGTGCTTTTTTGTCTACATTTAAAATCCTTGCAGCTAATCCTTTTTTAGTCCCAATGACAGCCTTATCATATCCTTAGCCTCCACAGTTATTGCTATCTCGACCAAGTGATACAAGAGCATTTAAAATACCAACTGAAAGACTTTCACCGCCTAACCGTTTATCACTGTGAATAAACTGCATAAAATTTTCCTTTATACCCATATCATCACTGTCTATATACATCAAAAATTAAGATATTTGAGATTTGCTTGAGTAGTCAAAAACTTCATCAGACAAAATTTAAAAAAACTTTTTATACTTTAAACAATTTTGTCAGAAATTATTTCTCCGCAACAAAATATCATTTTGTATGGTCTTTTAAAGATAGGAAGCATTTTTCTTTTGAGATTTTAAATGGTTTTCTAAAACTTTTCTTCTGCGCCTAACTCGGTAGTTAAATAACTCAATGAAGTTTCCAATATTACCAGAAGTATTAAAATGGCCAACTTATGGGAGATAAGTGGAACCATCTGTGTGGCATCTTAAAGTCAGAGCTTGACGAGCACATAAAATAATAGTATCTATAACTGGTACAAGATTTTTCTTATTTTCAGGCTCTGCGCAATAGTGTTATGATCAATAACATTACTAATTGGTTTCCTGGCACCTTTGGCTTAGTTCATCAGCTCACCATCAGCACGGTGCGTATGAGAATGCAAACCATCAATACTTAGATCACAATGTCGTTTAAATGTTAGTACTGCATTAAAAAGAATTTGTTTGAGGCGCAGAAAATAAAACACTAATTTAAAGTTTGTGGTTGGGAAATTTACAAAATTTTGATATTTAACTTCTTCTAACATATCGACACTGCTATAATTCAAATGGCAGTTTTCCACATGCACGATTCCGTTAAGCAATACCTCTTAACTTCTTTAACAACCTTTTTTAAAACTTCTATAGCGTGGTTAGGGTGAATTTGACAACAACTTTACCAGATAACCTTAAACTAAAACAACTTTGTGCCGAGGTGTATTTAGCCTGTCACTTAACATGCCTAACCATAAATCTGCACCTCATTGCGATAAATTTTAGCTTAGGTTTTATAGCGTGAAATATATTTAATTTGATTGATTGGTTAGTTTGGTATAAATTATTGACTAATATATATATATATATACTTTTCAACTTAAATATAATATAAATTTTACGGCTTATATAATTATATCATAATATACAATTATATAACTATATATATAATACATATAAACTTATAAACCGTTGTAAATATTTTAATGTAAATTTGTATTAATAAAATACATTCAGACTTATTTCAAAAACCGTAAATTTTTTATGTGGCTTTATTGGGGATGTAAAAGGCCCGCGTAATTCTTATTTTTTTATGTTAGGACTGAAAAAAATACTCATTTTTTTCTTACCCGCTCATTGTACCTAAAGATTGGCAACGACATGATCCATAGTTTCAAATTTAATTGTATTCATACAAGCGTGTTTAATATTTTATTTTAAAGGCACAGAAAAACAATCAATATAACAATGACAGTTTGTTTGGGTTTAGATTTACAAAGAGAAACTTAAAGTCTTCTAGCCCAAAAATACACAAATTATTTAATCCAAACATTATATTAAAATGGATTTGTTACCTTTTTCCCGATAACTGTACCAAGTTCAACTTTACCAAGTTCAAATATGAAACAAAGAATTTCAAAGAAATTTTTTACATTTTTTATCATTTCAGAAAAATCCTGATTATTTCTTTTTTATCATTTTTCTTGTTTGAATTTAGCATGTTATATTTCTTCCTGCAAGTACTCCATTTATACATTTATATAACAGTTGAAATTTTCACAATGTGCCAAAATGTTGTGGAGTCAGGATTCTGCATCTGCAAGTTTTTAACAAAAATATAAAGATATATAT
>JAUZNK010004869.1:0-10229 GCA_035046665.1 Euphysa ruthae | reverse complement strand
TTTAAAGTTTGTTCGTAAATGTCGGATTTCCGCAATATTTCTACCCTTCTACCTTTTGGCCCTAAATTAGGTTTTTCAGCCAAAAACTCAAAAAAAAAAAAAAAAAAAAAAAAAACATGTCTTAATTCTTCAAAATCAAAATTTTTGTACACCACACTTTAGAATTTGTCTAAATTGTACTAAGGCACATAAACTAAGTGCTTACTGTGTGTTTATAGTCAAATGTCCGCTTGACCCTCCATTTAAGCCCGCTGTGCTGCATCCACACCAATAGGCAAATAAGGGGTAAAAGACTGGGCAGTATACTCTACCTAACCCTGAAGACAATTATTGATTTGCCAACCGGTTTATCGAGACACCAACTCTAGGAAAATTACCACCCAAGGCTGGAGAAGTCTTCCTCCTTATAAGGCAAGACTGACCCCGCCGGATGCCAACCCGATATTTAAAATGTCTCGGGGTAGAATGAAAATAACTTTCTTGCAATTAAAATGCATCTTATTGTATCAAAACCGAAGAAAATTCTAAGACAGTCGTGCTTTTTTTATTTTTCTCCTCACAGTCGAAACTGTGGCAACTTTCAATAAACTTACATTTTCATGTTAACTTTGTATTGTAGGAATCTGTTTGCAAAAAAGGAACAGACAGATGCTGAGAATCTTGCGTATATGGTTGAATACGTGAGAAAACAGGTGAGTCAATATCCAATTTTCTCTGCTAAAAAAATTCCTAGTTATGTCTTAATTAAAATTTTTACTCTTTCTTGGCAAAATTTAAAAACAAATTATTTAAAGATCAGCATAATTTTTGAAGGAATACTTAACGAAAATCTTTTTTTATGCTAGGTTACTATTATACAAAAATTAAATTTTCCTTAAAAGATTTAAATGGTTTTATAAGATGTCAATTTTTACCTTATTTGTTTTTTTTTACTTAAAAAAATAAATGCAAGATTCCAATTATAAAATCTATCCTACTTGAGTTTATATTGGAACAACATGATACAGACCTGAATATATTTAAAAACATATATTTAGATGCAGTACCTTGAGACTCAAGATTCAGAATACATTTTCAAGACCGGTAAGATAACTTGGTTGTCACATCTTCCTGAAGGAGAAAAGTCACCTGATTAACGACATGTGTGATTAGCGTTCAAAAATGTAGATAAAACTGAAGGAAATATGTATAGCAAAACTAAGATGTTTGTTGTTTTATCTGTTTAAAAAAAAGGGTTTTTTTATAATCCTTTGCAATTAGAATTTAAGAAACCGTATAACCCTGAAACATCTTAACGCATTCTGCAAACGAATTCTTCAAACTACCACCTAAAGATTTAAATTTTTAAATTGATTTCTAGGAGATTGTTCGAGTAAATACTAAAAATACTTGAATAACTTGTTTGGCTTTCAGTTACGCTTCCAAGATTTAATGGAAGAACAATTTCATGTCATTGATTTCTTTCGTAAAAATTAAATAAGAACATATAATTGTTCATCTCCAATTCTGTTTTATTGTGAAAAAATAAATTGTCAAAATACCATATAGAACAATATTTCTAATGAAATAAAGGCAGCAACAAACTAAAACACAGGTAAGGATAGAACCAAGGAATGATTTCTTTGGCAGCTTGGATATAACCCTAAGACCAATATATACATGCTATAATTAGAAACTTGGTATATACTTTGCGTCTTATTTAAATTTTATTGACGGAAAGTTATAACCACTCAGAAAATTTTCAAAATGAGAAACTTGTGGGACTATCATAACTTGGCTATGGCAAATATGTCTCTTAGCAGGCGTATTTGAATCGGTTCGAACAATGAGCTCAATTAATAACGCCCTTGAACCGTACCACTTTTGCACCTTGCCCGGTATAGGTTTGCAGACAACATTAAAAATTAACAATATAAGAATTAAACTTTTAACTGATTTGAATAGGCGCTTTTTTATTGAGGGCGGAAATCATCTACAATCTTGTTCATAATATATTGGAATTTTAGCACAAAGTCACATTTGACGCATGGTGTAAAAGTGATTTTCTAGACGAAAACCGCAAAAATTATGGCAATTCCATATTACGACATTTTAATCTCATAGCTCTAGCAAAGAAAAAAAAAAAATCTTTTTTTTTTGTTTTAATTTCTATGTTCTAAGTCTTTAAGTCTATTAGCCAAAAGGTAAACCTAAAGTTGAGTGTACCAAGGGCGGTGTATCCGTATTTTTAATTGCTTGTGGTAATTTTTTTCATTTATTAAGGTGTCCTAATTGCGTATAAGTTCAATAATATTTTATCGTTGGTTGTAGGAGTAGCTATCAAGACATTTGCAAGGATTACTTTACCAAACGTACAAAATCATGACTTCAAAAATGAAGACCAGCGTTTGATTTATTTAGATACCAACAATCTGTCCGTATGGGGAATAGTATAATGCCTTTTCACTGATGAATTTTCCTGGCTCAGTGAAAACGAGCTTGAAGAATTTAATGTGTAATAATACGCACTGTGCGGATAATAATATAAAATATTGGAGTGTAGTTTAGAGCACCCAAACCACTTACACAACGATAACTGCTTGAATTAGAAAGAAATATAACTTAAGTTTTGAGTCTAATAACTACACGAAACTAACAGAGAAATTGATAAGACGAAATATATTTACTTTATAGTACCGTAATAAGATCACTACAATGAGGGACAAAATTTATTGGCTAGATTTTTACGGCGTCTGATATATATTCAAGATAAAAGATTGTGGTATCTGATATTCTTCAACCTTCGATACAATCTCGTGGTGAAATTTTAATTCTGCCTCATTTAATAAACCTTGCGGGATTTAGGATCTCGATATAACAGCCACTCTTTTAACAAATCCCATTCGGTAAAAAACACTATTTACCCAAAAATCAATTTCTATGTAAGAGCTTTGGCAGTAGCGTTAGCAACAACAGTATTAACAACACCAGCCTTTCTACGCAAAATGGTCTGCCACGTCTTAATGACGGAATCTTCTTGGTTGGTATCTTTTTTGATTGCAACTCTGTCTGGTATTAATCCCAAAATGTACTTACAGTGCTCTCTTTAAGTTGTCTATGCGAGCGCTCGAATTGTTTAACAGTAGAAGTATGTCCGTGCAATGCGTACATCGGAGTATTTTTAGTATTGACCTCTTCGTAGAAGTAATTTCGTTGATTGTTTGCTAGATAGATGTATAGTCAATTAAACCAAGCAGCTCTGGTTTTGTGTGAGAAAATATGAACGCCCTGCGAAAGAAATGGGAGAATTGGTTGAATTATAACAGAACACAACAAACCTGCTACTTTACAAATTACTTTAGAAACGAGCGTTTAAAAGAGGGAGGACGTTTATTGAAGAATTTACTGTATTATGATTACAACGACCAAGAGAAAATGGAAAAACGTAAATTAATAATCATATCTTTACCTAGTAAACTTGGTGAATCTGACACTTTGTTTCTCTCTGCTGCACACTCAATCAAAAGAACAATATTCCACTCTCAAACAAAAAAGACTTTGCAATGATACGTACTCTCCTACGCAAGTTTTAAAAAAGTAAGCAATACTTGTTGAAGAGGTCTCTGCGAAAGAGAGTTATCGAACTTTTCTTCGAACGAAATCGATTAAACTATAAAACACGTTTACTTACACAATTTGTTCTTCTCGTTTGTTTTCTTTGAAAACTTGCGATGTTTGTCAAACTTTTTGAATTTCATTCAGCTGTCCATAGATTTCTCTACTTTAAAAAAACTTGGCAGTCTGAAGTCAGCCAGGTGCTTGATTGTTGGGATGGCATTTTTTTTCGAAAATCGAACTTTTTTTTTTCCTCTTAAGTATTAGTGCGGGTAAAGATTTGAGGGTTTCCGATTTTTCCTTAATTTAGTGCGGCAAGGGTAAAAATTTCCTCTAATTATAGTTTTGTCAATCAGACAAAAACAAAATTGACACATTTTGAACTTTTTATCATTTCTTTTTCTTCTATATCAGGCAAGGTAATAATCATTACAATATAAATGGGTCGTAATACACATTTTCAACTTCATCTTCAAGATGTTGACAAGCATTTGCCATGCATTTTTCATAAAAGGAGACATTTCTAACTTTACTTCTGTCTGTGGTTGTTATGCTACAGACATCAAATGATAGTTTCACCATCGCGATGTCACATAAAATGGTGTTGTAAGCCTTCTGATTATGTTTTTCATCGATCATTTCCGCCGCGTACTCCATTCAACATTTTCTCAGAATGGCTTTGAAAGGCTTTTTAATACACACATCCATAGGTTGACATTTCGAAGTGTAACCAGCCGGAATCATCAGATTATTAGTTTTCTACGAGCTTTTCTTCAATTTCATCGGTTTCGTGTGCTGAAAACGCATCGAATGTCATCAAGGAATTTTTTAAAGTCAAGTTCCGCCGACATTTCTTTGGTGTGATTTAACCAAATATCTTCCAACCAAAGGTACATCAAGTGTCGTCCATCCGCGTCTTTATGTTTTAACGATGAACCATTGAGGAATACGAAGCTTTTGGATCGTTTTCGTTGTCTTCCCTTTGAAGGTGATCATAGTAGGAAGCATTTTTCCGTCTGCAGTGGCTGACAAAACGATAGTAACTTTTGGCTGACTGACGTACCGCTTCGAAGTGATAATCGGTGCCTTTTAAAGAACTTCTCTACCCATCCTCTACTTGCACCAAATGTAGGGTTATGAGGCCGTGTTACTTTTTTAGCCTTCTCCTGCAAGTCAAACATAGCCACAGGCAAGTGGAAATCCAGAAGTTGAATTACCCAAGCAAGAAGCTCATTTTCTACTTCTGGCAGAAATGTAATTGGTCTCCCAGCCCCAGGGCTATTACCTTTATATGATAGTTTTGCATCATCAAGTATAGTGGTCTTAACTATGCTCCTGACAGTCAACTCGTTCAGACAAAATGCTTTGACTGTTTCAGCATAGTTGAAGTAATAGTGTTCCCGAATTTCTCGCTTTCTTTGCTCGGTAAACCTTTTACCCGGTATTTTGATACCGCCACCGCTCTGAACTTTATTGTTATTGAGATAAAAGTTTGTAACTATCACATAGTATTGTTCCAATGTTTCCGTAATTATTGTAATCATGGTTCTGTTCTAACATGAACAAATCCTTTTTCAGTCTTCCGACAGATTTTAAAGATTTTCAAGATTTATATAAGAAAACGTTTATCTAGATGTATATAATTTCAAAAAAATGTACTACTTAGTTTTGTCATTAAAAAGAACATACCTCCAGCTTAAATTACATCGTCATTTTTTTCGTGGTTCTGGTCAGCTTTTTTAAAGAACGAAGTAATATTTGTTTGAGATTTCCTTTTTCTATAAACAACTTTACCATAGAAACCAAATAAATTTGTCTGGGTTGCCATTTCTCTAGAAGCAGACAAGATGACTGTGCAAACGGAATGTACAATCAAAACGTTCGGACCACGCGGAATAGCTTGGCGATGTAAAAATTCGAAAATTCGATTGAAAAAAAAATGATTTTCGAATGTTCCGTTTAGATTCTAACTCTTTCAGTTTCGTACAGTAATATATGGCAAATTGAATGTTGTTATTGTGTTTGAAAGTCTGATAGCTGGCAGATTCATTGTTCAATCATTCATTATTAAATACACTTCTTGTCACAGATGTAGAGATCCCTGTTTTTGTCGAAAAAGAATTTGCTGTTCAATGTTGTTTCAGAAGCTACCATGCCTACCAGGCTCAATGGTCTGTTGAATACTGTCCCGGACACAAGACCTACGGCACTCGTTGGAGATAAAGAGGCCATAGCGGTTAAATGATGAACAAACGGTCAGGCACGTTCCAAAGTTAAAGTGGTCTTACACTATTAGGACAAAAAAATGAAATATCATATTATAGATATATTCTGGTAAGATTCTACTTAAAAATAACAAAAAAACCTTTTTCGGGCCCGTTTTGGGCCCGAAAAGGGTCAAATCAGCAAAAAACGCTGAGCATCATAACTCAAAGGGGAAGTATTCAATTTATTTAAAATTTTGAATATAATATCCTTATATTAAGTTGTATGTACTGTATTAAAATTTTAGTCATTGAGGCAACACAACTTTTACTAGAAGAATAAATTCAAAATGGTGCATTTTAGCCTGAAAATTTGACGGTTCAAACCAATTTTCCGGAAAACCGCTTATCAAAAAAATTATTAAGGTACACAGTATATATCACAAAGAACATTCTCTCAAAATTTCAGAGTATTTGCTCTATTGTTCAGAAGTTATGATGCGCAGCGTTTTGAAAATCATGATTTTGAGAAAACGCCCGTTAAAGTTTTAATAGCACATAAAACTAAAAAAATAAATATAACTCAAAGCTAAAACAACACTGCACCATAAACATCCCCTTCCTTTTCATTATTTTTGTCTTAAAAACACTTACGCTTGTATCTCAAATTTTTTCTGGACAATTTATTGATTGCTATTGATATAACACAGCGCCGATAAGTTTTTTCAACTGAAAAATCGTTTTACCAATAAACTGTCTAATCGCGATTCCATAATAATTCTGAAGCTTAATTATTTGCTTATGGGTTAGTTTTCTTATCATTTTTGCTTCATCGTCGTTCCTCCCTTTGAATGAATTTTTTAACGCACGCAAACGATTTCCAACACGCTTTTGTACGTGGCCGACACACTCCCTCTTTTTAACCGTGATGCCAGGGTATGGGTCAGCTGCTACGATATCGCGATGAGATTTTGTATCTCCATCACCAAGATACTCTATGTATCTCTACCCGTTAAACTCTTCAGAATTGGTAAACATTTCAACAAGTCCATTGGATTCCATCGAACCGGACGACCCAGTGTGGTTTATTGGGCAATCGTGTCGTTCAATAAAATACTCATCCGTATCTTTCTTTTTCTCCCAAGTGACACATGCTGTACATTTTTTCGTTTTGACACGGTAATCAAGACATTTACCAGAATCAACAAAAACAATCGACACAAATCCATTTAACGATGAGAAACCCCGCTTTTGCCAAGCACCGTCACCTGATACTGCGATGTCGGACGATGTCGCAGACAATTCAGCAGCTGCATGTATTTTCTCTTTTTGAACGTGTTCATAGGTCCATTCAACCATCTTCTCTTTGCACGAGCTTTCATTATTTATAATTATACATAAAACAAGAAAAAAATTTAGATTCTATAGCTGGTTTTACAACACACACACATTTCTAATTTTCTAATAAAAAAGCTACGATTTTTTATACCACAGTTCACTGGATTTGTTTTTCTTTGCCTTAAAGGCCGGTATACACAGTGGTTTTTACGGCATATAAAGTTTAAAAGGCATTTAAAGCCATCAAAAAGTGACGATTGTTGAGTAAACCCTATAAAAAATTATTTATTCAATTTATTTAATTTTTGGACACTACCAACCAGCAAAAAAATAGTTATATCTTAAAATCTGCCAAAAAATGGCAAAAAAGAGTTACATATTCGAAATCCTCGATAAATTTTATTAGTTCAGAAAACATGTATTTAAAAATTTTCATAAAATTTTCGATTTTCACTATTTTAATACTGTAAGACCACCTTAATGTAAAAACTGACATACTTTTTTTTTGAAACACGGTGATGAAGTTTTTAGTGAACGGACCAAAAAGATACTCGGTGAACCTTAACCAAGTTGGAATAGAGGTACCAGCCGAGTTTTGCTCGAAAAGACGTTGGTAGAAATACGAAGAAGAAGAGAAATATGATGATGATGATGACAACGATGATGATGATGATGACGACGAGGAACTATTTCCAAACCATTCTATTTTTCATGACATGTCTTATAGACCACCTAAATTGATTTAGGTGGGCTATTCGCAGCCCACCTCGTGGTTTATTCCTGAAAAGACCTGCTTTGTGTGTTTTCTTTCCCTAGTTCCAGTCTCTTTTATGCTCTTTGCGCATGCACTGAAGCAAAAAGCATTATGTAATTTAGCAAAAAAACAATCCGAATTCATATTTATTCAATAAATCTGTGAAGATTATAATGACCAAGTTGTGGAACGATCGAAGCGAAGTTTTTCTGAAGACTAATTTTTGAAAAATTCTTCATTTTTATTTAAAAATGTAATTTTTATTGCATGAAGTCGTTGAATGTAAAAAACTTTTGATTCAACTAGTATCTCCATTTCCTGGTTTCAAACCCGTAAACGAACCAAAAATTTTGTTTTTTGATTCATCTAACAAAATATTGTTTCCCAATTCTGTATTTTCAAATGTATTGAAATATATATTTATATATATATATATATATATAGATTTCAATATTCCTCAAGACATTGATTGCTCTTCTATTTGGCTGCAATATTTATGTTAACTTTGGCGTGTGTCAAATATTGTAGAAAGTTCTGGCCCTAAAGAAAATCTAATATAGTTCGAATATTCCTTGATATCTTGTTTCTACCAATATTTCATATGATAAAATTTTTTTTAAACTGTTATTTATTATATAGATTTTGTAAAAATTATTTATTTTGATTTAATTTACTTAAATAAGTAAAAGAAGAAGGTCAGCATGAATAAATCATTGGATTTAAGGAAAATTTATCCCAGTCAATTGCATTTCTATGTAAATTATCCAAAAATTTAAGGTGTAAGAAATTGGAATATATGTATATTTTTATATATATTTTTATTTTATAAAAAATAATCTTCTTAAAATTGATATTTGTCATGAAATCCCCAACCAAACAAAGGCGTCTTCAAAGATTCATGAAAAATTCTGCTTGGCAATGAAGTTACTACTCTGTATCTCTGTTACAATATTAAATTTAATAAAACGTAAGAAAATGGTATTTCATTGACTATGAAGTATGGGTATAATATTTTTTTATCGTTTTGTATTATCTCTCGACCTTTCTTTTTCATCATAAGCTGTTTAAATTTAATCTCGATCCCATTTGTAACAAATAAAGAGAATAATACTTCTCTTCTCTTTACACGCAAGCCAATGAGGTTGTTGCTATGTTGAAATTCTAGGTATATCTAATCAAGCAATTGATAGGGATAAATCTTCTTTACACCCTAGGGTTTATTTCTCTTTCTTTAGTCTTGACATAATGTAAATGATAAAGGAATTGATAGAGATAATTTTTCTAAATCTTTAGATCTTTTGGAATAATATGTGTAACAAAAGACAATTTTTTCCTAATTCTTATTGTTTTTATGACAAAGGAATCCTAGGTTTTATTTAGCCTAAATAAAAGAATCCCAGAAAGATTAGCATAACATGTGTATTAATAGATAAATTCTTCCTAAATCTTAATTTCCGTAAATCATTGGACAATGTATATGAATTAATAGGGATAAACTCTTCCTATATCCTCGGGTTTGTCTTACCATGAGTGTTTGGAGTAATGTGTTTCTTGACAGGAAAGAAGCAACAAAGAAACATTTAGTATTTTGAGTGCTGATTTGCTGGTTTATATAAAAAATTAAAGAAATTCCTATAGATCTTCCTGATCTACTTGAGTTTTTGATTAAATGGACAGTTAGTAGATAGTGGATTGATAATGGATGTGCAAATTTGCATGAAGTAAAGGTATTTCTGAGTAAGATGCGTGTTATACTTTTGTTTAGGTTAGTAATTTGGCAATTAATGCATATGGATGTTAATTTTTGTACTACACTCTAATATTTGTGGTCAAAAATGCAAAAAAATCCATAATTTTTCATCCATCCTGCTGTATAACTAAACTTTTATCGTTTCATTGCCAGAATTTATTTCGTCATTGTTATTGACGAGTTTTTATTTAGTTTTTAGAATATTATTATATGGAAGTGGGTGAAAGGAGGGCTGCCTCATTCTTCGAATTACATGTGTTCAATTCGAATCGATTTTTTTTTTTTTTAGGTTTTGAAAAATAATAAATGGTGCTTCATTATAAAGAAGAAAATGTTAGTCGATATATAAGATTTGCGAAAACATGTCAAGCTTGTTGGCAATCCAAAGTTGAAAATGGTATATGTTTATTAATGATGGAAGAAAACTGCAACAGAATTCAACAAACAACAAATTTTCTTACACTACCAAATATTAATATACAATAAAGCTGCAACTAAATAGAAATAAATTTTCTTTCGACAGTATTGAAATTACTTTTGATTTAGTTTTGATCTATTGGAAGAATAGTTTATACAAAAAAAATTATTT